>WHVA01000820.1:0-32428 GCA_015179125.1 Gautieria morchelliformis
CCTGTCGAAGAGAGATTCTGCAGCGGCCACTGAGGTAAGTCGAGCCAAATTGTTTCATTGGGAGAGCCGTTCTTGAATCTTAACATCCATCTGCCATCTCCTCGTTTTGATAGTCCCTCTCCCTCTGCCCATTAACGCTCACCTCCATGAATCGTTATCAGGGTCTTCTACCCATTTCTTCCAAACCATAAATATGTGTTCTTTAGCTCGACCTACTAGTCAGAGTGTTGGCCCGTAAGGCTGACTGGGCGTTTTACCTGCCTTCAGGCGTCACTAATTGACGGCAGAAATCCTGTAAGTCACTATACGATTGTAGCCGTAAATTTCCACTGGTAAGCGTGGGATCAAAGTAGATGCACTTTGAACCTGAGAATGTGATGGATATAGGTACGAGTTTGCATCGTTGCGTACGCGAGCCACCGTCATTCCCATCAACACCAGCCGTCTTTGTCACGACAAGTCCGTCTACATCGTCAATATCAATTTTCTGGCCGAGGACTAATTCATCCTGTCCTGATCAACCCATGACCAGACCAAGCGCAGGTCGTATATGAAGGTGAGAAGGGAGAATGGAAATACAAATGCAACGACACATTCAAGAACAGCCTCATAGGAAGGGCGAGATGAAGCAATCAGTTAATGGAGGATAAACATGACATGGCACAAAAGGATGGACGTGATTGCAACTTTCTATGTGAATCACCTGCAGCGTCGTTCCAGCATGATAAAAATGAGAACGATGATTGCCTTTGCGATGACAAGAGCGTTGGAGTCGGCGGAAATACATGTAATGTTTATTGAGCTAGCAAAACTGAAATAGTAACTCTGAGATGATGGACAGCAAAGTAAGCCCAGGGATTGCGACGTACCAACCCAGACACCAGCACCTATGAGGGGGACAAGACAATTTGAGGCATGGACTGGTGTTGTGGAAGAAGTTAGCGTAAAGGCCCGAGTTGGCATGACATCATAGACTGGAGTCGCCACTCAAGGAATCAACTGGAAATAAACTTGGTTGGTATATCACTAATGTTTCAGGAAACGAGAAAGTCATTAGCATGATTGCGGAGAGAGGTTCGCCCTTAGAGTTGGCTAGTTTAGCAACTGCATCCGGCAATATAATAGAAAGCCTTTTATTAGTTGACTCCAGACCGTGTGACACGATAGGGTGACAAGTTGAAGTTGAACAATTTCAAACCCGGGGAACAGAAGACACCTATGGTCGACGAGGGCTGAGACGGGCAGACATCCGACAAACGCACAAGCTTCGCGTTCCCCACCATGGGCAGTGAGAGGGGGCCATAGACGAGACGTGCTCGTCTCGATTCTCGATACATGTACCTGGATGGGGGTCACCAGTCAGGTCCAGCTCACTGACCGTGATCATCGATGGTCGATCGGAGGAGTCTGTCTCAGAAGACTGCCTGGTGCCTGGCACTTTCCCACGAGCTGCAGAGCGTGCTGTCCAAAAAGAACTTGATGGCAACTATTATCAGAGCTGAAACGGGCTTGCGCACGGATGCCCGGCCATATGGGATAGTCTTAAATCCCCACCCCGACGCGACACTTCGGACTCCAACGCACACGCTCGCGTAAGTTGTCCACATCACAATGAAGTTTATTTATAAAGAAAAACATAATATAACTAGATGTAGGGCCACGGTGCCGGCAGTATCCCTTGCTTGCTAAGCATAATGCGCGGAGAAAGCTCGGAAAAAGGTGTCGGATTTCCCACAATTTATCGGTTCCCAGTGCCCTTGACAAGCAAGGGGATGGCAATAAAATGTGTCAGAAACATTCTAAAAGATTAAAACATGTTACATTTATTGTAACTATAAGTGTCTCATGTCTGAATATATAACGTTTAAAGGGTACCTTGTGGTATGAACTCGGCTTAGTGCAGTGGTTGAGTCGTTAAGTGTGTGTCAGGCTAGGCGTGGGTTCGAGCTCTGCTGATTGCAAATGTTTTCTAGGCACTTGCATTTATTTGTGTAAATGGTTCACTGGCCCTATTGGCTTTTTCTCTACTTTCTTTCTATACCTCAATGTGGCATTTTAATGTTGGTACATGAAATTCACGATACACATATACTATTTTGGATGCATGAACAAGGCTTTAGCGTGCCGACCTGAACCGACCCGATTCAGGGGACACCCCGAGTGTAGCGAGGGAGGGGAGGGTCGGTGAATGGTCGGTCCTCTTCGTGCGCCCGGGAGAAACAGTAAAATTACGCTTAACAATTTTTTTAATCTCTTAATTGGTATTTTTCTAATTACTCATGTACATGAAGAACATACTCCAGAAGCATGGAATTTACCAACAGTTCATGCAGGAGAAGAAGATCAATGGCATCGCACTTGATCTGAACATGTCGAAATGTGTTGTCGAGCGCATCCTCCAATTGTGGCACTACTGGTGAGTGAGTTGTTCAGGGACATGGAAAGACGGGAAATAGAAGGAAGATTATGACTCCAGAGGAAATGGAGGTAAGTGTCAAGATTGGTTAATATCGTGTATTAGTGAACACAGTGAATGCCCGAATAACTTGTGCAAATAAGTATGCTATTTGGCGGATAGGTGAACCAATAAATGTTGACAAGATAAGAGGGCTGGCCGAGCGGAGCTCGCCCGATATACAGTTGTAGCGAAATAGCCCGTGGAACTTGACGATGTAACATACAAGGTGTCACGGAAGGGCTGTCTAAGTAGCGACAATCCCTTCGCTGGCGAAGGTGCTCCTTCAGAGCACTCACAGAAAATAGTTCAAAGGCTAAGGTAACGAAGATGAAGTATGAAAACTCACCAGTGATGCCTAAGTCCGCTACTGGTCGAAGATAGAAATGTCCAGGAGAAGGCTCAAGACGATGATCGCAGCGAGGTCAAGTTTGCACAAGATGGACAACGTATGATAATTGAACTGGGGAATATACATGTGAAATGCAAACTACTTATATTGAATGCTCGTAAGGTATCAGCGAATATGAAAGAGGCCGTCACCAGTCAGGGTTGGATAGGGGTGCGCAGTCGTGATATAACATAGATGCAATAAACATACAATAGAGTGAGAGAAGAGGGAGAACATGAAACGATCGAGAGTGAAGGTGGCGAAGGCACCTATGTACGAAATCATGTCTTGGGGCCCGCATATACACCGCCCTGCATGGGTTCTTCATCTACTGGGTTGATCCCACATGACCTACGGGTAGAACGTCCCGTGAACGCACCCTGCTCATATGAACACCAAAAGGGGGTTTGATCGAGAAGCTGTTGGAGCTACTGACAAGCCATCATGCCGGGTAGGGATGTCGATCGTGATTTGATGGTGTGACTTCTGGTGAATGATGTGAGCAGCGAATGGCTGTTTGGCGAAATACGAGGAAGGGCGAGCAGAGATGACATAGGGGAGGAGTGGTTGAAGTGGAAGGCGAAGCCGAGCGAACACGGGGGAGGAGTGGCGAAAGGGGAAATGGGGATAACAAGGTCCAGGAAATACACAAGTCATGACAGTCCGATCATATGAACACCATCGAAAGAGGGTTGAGCAGAGGTGATAGGCCCAGCGATGACTGCCAAGTCAGTCCAAGGACGTCGATCGTGCTTTGACGGCATGGCTATGGTAAATGGCGTGAACAGCAAAGATCGGTTGCCGAACACGGCAAGGGCGATCGGAATGAACACGAAGGTGGAGTGAGAAATGGGAGAACAGAGCATCTGAGTATGGGAAATCAATGCATCATGACACACTCCAGGCTTGACTTCCAAGAGAGAAGGAGGAAGACAGCCCATTTCTATGGAATTCAGATACTCCACAAGATACCGATCTGCATCGTCGGATTCTTCAATGGAATTTGCGCAGTGCAAGACCTGAGCACCACCTGGAAACTCCCTAAACACCATGGAATTGATCTCATTGACCTCAGTGTTTCTGGCACAGAGAATGGCACACTCCAAAAAGTAATTGTCCTGGGAAGGGACTGCATTGCCAATGCCAGGGTATATTTCCTGGATCAGATCTTCAATTCCAGGGCCGCAAACCATGTGAGGAGGGAGTGAGAACGTATGATCTAGTGGGAGATCCTTTCCCTGGCCCACATTCGTGAGAAATTCGAGCTAATCATTAGGATAGTCAACTGCCAGATGAGCCATATAACTACGGTCGAATGACAGCACCTTTAATACTGGCTCGAAATTAGGATCATCTGATACTGAGGTTACATTCAATTGTCGTATGAGAGTCTCTGTAGGTGCTTGCTTACTGGACCTCCAGTGGTTCACGGTCAATTCCGTGGGCCCAAGTCAGTTCTGCTCCGGGGGATGAACTCTAAAGATCTATCTAACTCTTTACTATACTGTGCTATGACCCTTACTGTTCAACTACAAATCAAACCTATACGTTAGGTCGAACAGGTGTATGTATGTGCTTGCCTTGATTGAAATTCGAACCACTGTACTAACTAGAGCGACGGCTCAACTTCACGACCCACCTTTACCTGTCCTTCTTCTCATTGCTGTAGTTCCAGCCTTCTCGGACGAGTCGGATCATGCTATTGTCTGTCGACAAGTTTCAAGGGTATACATCCATTGTCACGTTTCCATTTACAGTAAAAGACAGGATCTGCCCATACTTATGGCTTGTCTGTTTTTACTGCTCAACGAGGGAAAGGACTGGATGGTCATGTGTGGTTGAAATATTTGGGACAGTGGCAAAACATATGCCAGTGATTCTCAATGCTATAGGTATGTAAAGTATCTGTCCTTTATGCCAGATATTAGGTGGAGCTGTAAGATTATCCCCATAGACGTCTGCAAGTTATAACCGCACCTAGGAGTAGACCCTGTTACTTATATTCCCGAGCTTCATTCTGCCTCCTGATCGCTTGTCACCGCTTCGATGGATCTTCAGCCTCTTCGTTTTTTCGCCGACGGAAGGCGACAAATCATGTCCCTTTCTGATCGGTATGATTGGGTTTGCATCGACGGCTACACTGGGCTCCTGGCACAAAGTCGTGGGTTTAGCAATGGGAACGTCGGGAAGGTTGCTAGTCGAGGAGGGTTCTGCTTCGCTGCATGTTGAGTTGAAGGCATGCGGCTGAGAGGTTGCTGATAGGATTATCTGTAATGAGCGCGATGCGTCGTCCAGATATGTGCACCTCTTCTGGAAACCACCTGCCCTGCCGCCTTTTATTCCATCGATACTGCTGGTCGTGCCACTGATTGCCTGTGATGAAGCCCCCCTGTTGCCGATGCGGGATATAAACCTGGACATCACGCCATCAACCTTGTCGTTCTTTGGATCTTCAACGGTTGAGGTCACGTTCTTGACCAAGTAATCTGATGTCGCCTTGGTAATTGCCATCTCGTCCGCGATCAGTGCGGCCAGCTTGTGGAATGTCCTCCTTGATTCGTTCCGCATCGCCCTCGCCACTTGCAGCTCTCCCAGTGCCGCTTCCTTTCTGAGGGTCAAAAGCTGCAAGCTCGACAGAGTATATAGGAGGGGGGGGGGGGGGGGGTGCCTATGGACCCGCAGAACTTGAAGGGGAGAAAGATGGCGGTCTGGGAAGCGCACTCATAAGGATAACATCGCGAAACGAACTGAGCTGTGTCCTGCAAAAAGGGATCCAGGGATACTTAGTCGGCGAGTGAACTTGTGACCGTTAGTTACATCACAAATCTTCTGCTCTCTGCGATTGCGATTAACAAATATATGCCGCGTTTTCAGCCTAGGCGTCATGCTCATGCCTATCCCAACCCTGTGTCCATATGCGAGAGGGCAACGGTTTCCACCTCTTTCCAAAGCGAAAAGAGGAGACAGTGGCGACGATGAGGGGGACAAGGAAGAAGATAGCGTAAAGGCCCGAGTTGGCATGACGTCATAGACAGAGCCGCCCATCCGGCAATATAATAGACAGACTGAGACGGCAGACATCCGACAAACACACAAGCTTCGCGTTGCCCGGCCATAGACGAGACGTGCTTCTCGATAAATACCTGTCACCGGCTCGCTCACCGTCTCGGCAGAGTGCCTGGTGCCTGCCGCTTTCCCACGGTTCTCCAGCGGCAGAAGCGCGCTGTCCACCGCCTTGATTCTCATGAGAAACGCGGTGCGTGCGACACTGTTCTGAGTTGGACGATGATCATGCTGCCGATTATTTCGTTGCGCACCGCAAGTTATGAACAGCACTGCAAGTGTAAAGCGTTCTAGTCGCTGTGTAACAGCAGCCGGTGCCACGGCGGCGGTGCCATGGCAAATCACATCATATCAGGTCGTCGGCTGTGAAGTGCTTGAGCCCACAGCTCTTGGACGTGTACTTAATACCTGCCACCACCCCCAAGTTCTCAACCTCACGCCAGCTCTATTAAAATCCTCGTAGCAGAAACCGAAATTCAGCAGCGCGCGTCCATGGCCAACCCAAGCAGCGGATATAATAGCGGAAAGTTGAGAGCGAGAACCGGCACCGAGGGCTCCACTCGTGGAATGGCGACTCCGGCGTCGTTCTCGTACGCTCGCTCTGAAGGTGGACGCGGAGAAGGCGCGAGGTCGATAGGCATGCCGTCGCCGTATGCCAGGAACGAATCTCAGGGTAGCGGCGATGTGGCTTATCCTCATACTTCCAGTCTTAGACGCCGCGGAGCATTGAACGGGGAAGCCACTGCTCCACATACCGCGTACAGTAGTGAGAGGCGAGATGGAGGCAGCTCGAGAGATTATACAAGGAGCGCAAACGGTCGCGACTACGATGCCCCGCCGTCCGTGCGCATGCCCTCACGTGCAGATCCACACACGTTGCGAAGCGAGCGTCGGCATCCGGTCAATGATGCCGCCAGTTTCAACGGGCGCATTCCCCCTGCACGTAACGACCCACCACCGACACGAAGGGCTCAAAACATGCCGCGTTCCACCACCTCAATGCGCCCGGCGCGCAACGCCAGCCACACAGGCAATAGTAATGCTATTTCTTCAGCCCAAAGCACTAATTTCCCCCGACCATCCATATCGAAAAGAGTCCGTTTCACGCGCTCAGTCGCGGGCTCCAGCCCATCGCTTTCACACGTCTCCCAGGCTCTACCCTCGCCTTCACAGACCTTCACGGCTCCACTCTCGCCCTCATATCCCTCCCTTGCTCCGCTCTCTCCTCCACATCCCTCCAAGACTTCACACTCGCGCTCACCTTCCTCCGTGGCTCCGAATGCTCCCTCAAAGGAGGAAGCCGACATCCCCAAAGGAAGGCCAAACCCTGTCAAAGTGTGGCAGCCACGCCCAGGACCAAGTCTGGTCGCAAAGGTTTTGAGGGCGATTCGACGTCTGTTTGGTAAGCGATTATTTATCTTTGACTGTCGATCCCACATCCTTCGCTTAAGAAGTATGGTAGTCCTTGAGCTTGATGTCTGTCTTCTGTCTTATCGAGTAGTCCACCATGAAATTCCAACGACCTTCCAGTCCTTAATAGTTTTTTTCTTATCGAATTACCCTCGTTATAACGGCAACTAACTCTCTCACCGATGTAGCAAAACGTATCAGCATCCAAAAAAGCTTTGGCTCGAATAGACTACACCCGTTACTGCGACTCCACCCTGTTTCCCGTCCAGCACAACTTACGTGGGATGTACGCAAGTCGCCGTTGCTACGTGATTCGACGTTGACTGGGGTTCAAGGCTTGAAAAGTGAGCTTTCTCGTGAATCATTTGACCGATGAGCCAAATTGTAACTTTCTCGGCCACGTACGTAGGCCCGGCGACGTCACCTCCGACTAAATCCATGCAGATAGTGGTCGTGGTTCCCGGTCTAAGCAACGTACAGTGGACTACAACCGTATTGCCTTTCGACTCGTGTACGTCAGAATACGCCTCTACAGAGACATTCTCCTCACCTGTCTTACCATACCTTTCTAGGTGAAGGAGATGTCGGTTTGGCCGTTGTTCGCTGCATCGACGTCCTGCACGCGCTTCACAGACTTCTCCGGCGCCGCGCCAAGCAACAAGAGTATCAGGCACTGGAAAAGGCACACCAAGACCGCGTAAGCAGGGTTTTCTGGGCGCGGTGCGCGCCCGCTCGAGGGGAGCGCGACAGCCAGAATACGGAAGCCAATTTCGGAGTACGGCGCATGGATCTCTTGGATGGGTGGGAGTGAGTGTTCTGCCTGTCTGACTACGTGTGGACGATTTGGGACTGACGAGCTGGCAATAGGTGGCGCGGGCTGACGGCGGGTACCATTCAGGGAGAATGGATCGTGATACTTGGGGAGTCAGGTGGTATATAGGCCCTTGTCTTTTCGTATCGGAAGCTTCGTGAGGATAGGATTATGGAGGTGGTTCCATTGATATTATTGCCTAATGTATGGGGTTTCGCTTGTTGCATTACTGTATAGCGCAGGTTGGAATCAGATTCATGTACGTGGAAAGCGTGTGGGTTGCAATAAGCTACAGGAAGAGAATACTGCATGGCACCATCTACCAATACGTCGCTGTGAGCACAGTTACTAGTAGTTGTCATATTGCGATGGTGGTACGTGCCTCCTTGCATACGTCTGCATGTATGGATTAGAACCTTTAAAATGGAAGCGCAAATCATTGGGGGTGACTTTCCGTTTCTGTCACAGCGGACGTGTAACGCTTCCCTGCTTGGCGCGATGTTCCGCCACGTTTAGAACGTTGGAATTGAGGAATCAACGGAAAGTAACCCATTACGGGTTGTAAGGCAAGATTATTATGTTATTTTTCTGAGTACGTATGCAAGCTCAGGGGTTAGCGGCGTTAGCACCTGGGCTTGGCCACCACCATCATGCCCTCGTATCGTCGTCTGCAGCAGTATGCCATTGCCATCAGCGTCATTAGCGTCGTTTACAACGCCGCTGAGGGCGGTGTTTCTATCGGGCTGGGCGTCGACTCTGCGTCCCGCTCCCTTATTTTTTTCGGCATACAATCCGCCATTGAGGTCGCTTCTGCGATAATGGTTCTGTGGAGGTTCCGTAAAGTAGCAAAGCCTGGGGAGGAAGGGAATGTAGTTCTGCACCCAAGCGAGCTCAGGTAATAATATGGTTAGGTGTATTCGGTGCCATAATTTATTTCCTTGCCAGGATGGAAAAAAACATTTCGGGAAGCATAGGGGCACTCCTTCTCGTCCTTGCCCTTGGAACAGAGGTTTCCGCCATTACAGCACTCGCCCTGCATCAAGAGCCGGATGTTTCGAATGCCTCTATTATCGTCTCGGCCTCAGCGCTGCTTATCATGATACTCATCTGGCTCCCCAAGCGGTACCTTGCGCGCGCGCTGAACAGCAGCGCAATGCAAGGTGAGGCAACATGCTCGCTTTCGTGTATCCAGATCACGCTGGTTCTGTTTGTCGGCTCGCTCGTCTTCCGCCTGTGGCGCGGCGGGTGGTGGGTCGACAGTGCGACGTCGCTCCTCCTTGGTGTACTCTTCGGCTGGGAGGGCTGGAAGATGGTGCGATGGGTGCGCAGCCCGGAATTCGACGGAGGATGTTGTGGCGATTGTGGGCCTAAGAAAAAGGCCGCCGCCGCGCTCCCCGCTGGCACGGCCGAGCTTGGGGAGCAATACCAGGATCTGTGCGCGTGTTGCGTGAATAAAAGTGAGTGCAAGGAATCAGGCGAGTGCAAGTGTGGAGGAGACACTGCAGCGGACGAGGTGGTACGTTTCGTCCAAAGAGGGCCATTAACAACTCATCAGTTTATCTTTTTTATAAGTCTGTTAGGTCGGGGTGTTGCAAGCCCACGACGGCTGATGGAGCCAAATGCTGCTCTCACGCTATAATGCAGGGCCCCCGCCCCAACGCAGTTAGTCTATGGCTATCGCCAGGCACATCTTACATTTCTGACACATGCGCGCGCGACAGCACGCTGACCCCTGTTGTGACGGGGACCAGGTAACAGCATGCTGCAAAAGCCCTGCCTGCGATGGAGTGACGACGCCAGATCCGTGCAATGGTGGAAACGGTGCGACTGCAGGAGGGCTGTGTGCTGGGCAAGTGGTCGATGAGGGAGGTTGTGCCTCAGATGGATGCTGTGGTAAGAACAAGACAGCGCCTAAAGAGAGTTCGAGCTGCAGGAACTAGGCTGACCGTAGTCCACCGGGCCACGACCAATGTTTCTAATGGCCCAGTGGCCCCACCAATAGATGTAATACTACGCCCGATAAAGGTTGGCTACGGTGAACACATAGTCCAGCTCGTAGACGGAGACTATCCACAGTGTCTTGCACACCTGCACCTTCAAGTGTGGTACGATTTGGACAGGCCTTCGGACAGCTCCAGGACAGGTCAAAGAGAAAACAAGAAGGCTCGGGGGGGTATCGTATCACGCTAGGTATTCCAGAAACAAGTTCCCGTGGAAATGGGCTTCTGAGTTGCAGCTGGGGTTCGTCTCTTCTGGCCCAAACCTAAGTCCAGTTTGAGAACGTGTGAAGGCTGAAGCATGTATCTTCACCTCCTTTTATTCCATTAGCCAGATAGGCAGGCGGTTGAGGCCATTGCAAGTCGCGCAGACTAAGGGAAGCCGTCGGGGACATTCCGTCGACAATCAGTACCGTCTGATCGCTGCTGCCTGATGGTGCCAAAGTGCCGCCAAGGCATGCAGCGCACATATATATGTGTCCCCGGTTTAAACGAGGTGGACAAGACATAGTAAATCCAATCATGTGTTCGTATGCCGTGACAGTGTTTAGTATACGTTTTCCATTCGAGTTAGTATGCAAGCTGAACGAGACGGAGTCTGAACTGGAAGCCAACCAGAAAAATGAAAGTAAGTCCCCAGGCGTGAGGGATGAATGCCGAACCGAGAAAGAGAACACCATATACGAGTTTGAATATTTGAGGGTCCATGGATTCCGCGACTAGAGAGTCTGCTGCCTGCAGAAATCTTTTGAAACTCCGCTTGTACAGTTGACGGGTTGATTGCGGTTACTCCCGACCGTAGCGCTTGATTTCCCACTCTTCGACCCCTTGTCCTCTTCCCCCATCGACAATCCTTTTCTGGCTTCTTTTTCGCTAACCTTCTCCTGTCGTAAGTGCTATTAGTATGATATTGAAATATTCAAACAAACATATGTCCCTTCGACAGATCCACACCTGTCCCCCCATATCTCTCACCCAAAACTGCATCATCCATGTCTCAAAACCAAACAGACATCCAAGAGCGCATCGCAGCCGCACGTAGGGAGGCTGAGACCTTGAAAGAGCGCATTCGCGCAAAGCGAGAGTCCTCAGCAGACACCAGTCGTATGTCCCATATCACCCACCTTCGCGATCGTTATTGCCCATTGATCCCACTCCCATAAGTGCGCGCCATGGCTGCCGAAGTCGACCCTCTACCAAGAATTGTCATGAAACCTCGCCGATCGCTTCGGGGCCATCTCGCAAAGATCTACGCCATGCATTGGTCTCAGGATAGGCGGCACCTCGTCTCCGCCTCTCAGGACGGCAAGCTCATCGTCTGGGATGCTTATACTACCAACAAAGTCCACGCCATTCCCCTTCGCTCATCATGGGTCATGACCTGTGCTTACGCCCCTTCGGGCAACTTCGTCGCCTGCGGTGGTCTGGATAACATCTGCTCTATTTACAATCTACGCAGGCCAGACGGTGGACGCGTCAACGGCGCACGGGAGCTCAGTGCCCATTCGGGTTACCTATCCTGCTGCCGCTTCATCAACGACCGGCAAATAGTAACTAGCAGCGGTGATATGACGTGCATGTTATGGGATATCGAGGCGGGCGTCAGGGTCATGGAGTTTAGTGATCACACTGGGGACGTCATGAGGTCTGCACTATCGGTCTTACCTCTCGCGTTTTGCATTGCAACTGATCGTCGCCTCTAGCTTGTCTCTTGCCCCTGGCCAAAACACATTCGTATCAGGCGCCTGTGATGCTACTGCGAAGTTGTGGGACATTCGTAGCGGGAAGGCCACACAGACCTTCGTGGGCCACGAGTCCGACATCAACGCTGTTAGGTGAAAGCTTTACTTACACCTTTTGACCTCGGTTCTCACACCTCGATAGCTTTTTCCCGAATGGTGACGCCTTTGCAACAGGGTCCGATGATGCTTCCTGCCGCTTATTCGACATTCGCGCCGATCGCGAACTGAATTCATTTACACATGACAACATACTGTGCGGTATCACTTCAGTCGCATTCTCCGTATCTGGCCGTATCCTTTTTGGCGGCTACGACGACTGGACATGCAATGTGTGGGATACGCTTAAAGGCGAGCGTGTTGGCGTCCTCACTGGCCACGAAAACCGCGTGAGCTGTCTTGGGGTCTCTGCTGATGGGATGGCGCTTTGCACTGGCAGTTGGGACTCAACTCTTAAGGCACGTATTGTTAACGGCGTCAATGCCACTTTAAGACTAACTCCTCTCCAGGTTTGGGCATAGTTGCTGTGTTACTGCCCTGTCTGCCAATCTATCCATATGCATTGTTTGATGTTCTCCAGCTACCGCAGTCCCCATGACCCCATCGTTCCCCCTCGCCTAACACTCGCTTCTATTCTGTGCCCGCTCATTACGATACCACACCTATCCGTTTTCCCTGCCCCGCGATTCAGACCTTTTTTGCGCTTTTTACGCTTGTTTGTTATATATAGTTTGATATGCACTCTGCGGCTGCTCTCATGCCAAATTTTCTTTTGGATATTACTGTGTTTGTGGTGTTATGTAAATAAACGTGTCATAGTCTATCTTCAGTCACGGTCCCGCGGAATCAAAGTTTCGGATCCGAGAGTTGGATACTCGCATTTGCTGTTCAACCAACGTTATGGCAGATGATGCTGAGCGAGCCGCAAAGGCTGCTCGCGCGAAGGCAATGGTTAGTCCTAGTGTTAATTCCTCATGCATATTGCAGCTGAACTTGGCGGGTGATCGTCTATAGCTCAAAAAGCGGCAGCAGCAGAAAGCTGGTATTTCTGCTTCGCCATCATCAGCTTCTGGTGCAAATATTGCCCCGTCATCAAAGCCTCCTAGTCCCATGACGCACTCGCCGGAGCACAAGGACGTGTCCTCACTCTTTGGAGCTTCTGACAAAACTGGGATCGATTTCGGCGAGCTTGGCGTGTACGTGGTCAGTCAGGATTGTAAACTACATCTCGTTAATGGGTGTTTTTGTAGTTTAAGCCCTTCAAGAGGGCTGGTCTCGCCGCCACCGGTCACGCCACCTCCAGCCTCGGAACTAAGCCCTACGTCTCCAAATAGTAATGGAGTTGCGGAGACGACCTCTGTTGAAATGAAGACTCTACTTTCCAATCAACAACAGACCATCTCGCTGCTCGTCAATGAGAAGGCTTCTCTGGCGACACAATTGGCCAAGCTTGAAGCCCTCCAGACCAGTGCGTACACAGACCAAAAATCGTGGGCAGAGTTTCACCGATACACACCTTAGAATTCTCAGAGAATCAGGCTGAACTGGAGCAAGAAAGGCATAGGGCAGAGAACCTTGCTGTTCGCTTGCAGCATGCGGAAGATGAAGCGAGAACGACTGCTGCACGTCTCGATGAGGTAGAGCGTCGTGAGAGGAATGCTCATGAGATGTCTCGTATACAAGTACGGCTTCTCACCCATGCCTGTTCTAACTACGCGTAATGATTACTGATATTTTTTTTGGTAGGATCGTGAGCTGGATGTCGCCAGGCGTACGGCAGGTGAATGGCGAGCACAGCTGGAGAGTCGTGATCGCGAGCTCAGCGCTCTTAAAGAGAAAGTAGAGGCTGATGACCGAGTGGAGACCTTGGAAAGAAGTTTGAGAGCGACGCAGGACCGCACGGAAGAACTGGAGTTCCAGCTGTCGAAGGTTAGGCAGGTACGCTACTTCATATGCTTCCCGGGACCCCTTACTTAGTTTCCCAACTAGAATCACGCTTCGAGTATGCAAGAGCGCGAGACGCTTGCCTGGGAGCTAGCCTCGTTAAATGCGCGTGAAGCTGAATTGACACAGCGCCACGCAACTCTGGAGCACGAGCTCACTTCAGCACAACACCAGCTTACCACGGTCTCATCTTCTCTGGATGATACGGAGCGTGCTCGCGCCAATCTAGAGAACGCACTTGCTACCAACGAGACTTCCCTCGCGTCTATCCAACAGCAGCTTGCTCACGCATCCTCAGAGCTCACCTCCCACGCTCGGCAGCTTCATGCCACTGAAGACGCTGTCAGTTCAGCGCAGCGTCGTGCGGAAGATGCAGAACAAGCGCAACGCAGTCTTCAGGCGGAGAACTCGGGGCTTTTAGCTCAGCTGGAAGAGGTGCGCCCAAAGGTCGTGGAGCTGATCAATAAGAATGCTGAGGCCGATGAGCGAATATGGGCCGCCGAGAAGGAAGTGAGTGCTTTGGAGGCGAATGTTGCAAAGCTCGAGGCGCAGCTCGCGGAGAGTGTTGCAACAGAAGCAAAGGCTAGGCTCCTGCTGGAGTCGGCCGAGGGCAAGAGACAACGTGACGATGAAAAACATCTGGCAGATCTACGTGAGATCCAAGATGCATATGCCTCTGCGGTCCGAGACGTGGAGCACGCGAAAGAACGTGCGGCAAAGCTGGAGATAGAGCACGATGCGGAGCGCTCTGCTATGTTGGCGAAGGCGCGGGACCACGACCGTTGGAAGAGTGAAGCTGCGTCGCGTGCGGCAGAAGCAACCGCAGCCATGAGCGAGCTCAGCGCCCAACGCCAGACAGAAAATGATGCAATCGCCATCTCACAGCGCGCACAGGCAGAAATCGAATCACTCCGTGACCAGCTTGCGCTGCGCGAAGACGAACTTATGCGACTACGCGAAGATGCGCCCTCTTCGTCATCATCACGACCTCATTCTCCAATTCAAGAGGGTCAGCGAAGCCTCAGTCAAGAGATGGTGAGCGTCGTGCGGCAGCAGCATGCGCTCGACCTTTCTACTGCGCACTCGCGCATCCGCGCCCTGGAGACTGAGGTCTTCGAGGCGCAAGCGGCTGCGCACACCTTCCAGCGGCGGGTGACTGCACTGGAAGCGGAGCTCGTTCAACTCAACACACATCACATACCGGACGTTGCAGGCCGTTCGACCCCACCCTTCCCGCGCAGAGCCTCTTTCCAAGACGGCAGCGAGGATTCTCGCCGGCACTCCCTCAGCTCAACACGTCCCCATACACCGTCGTCACTCCGTTCACTTATAGTACCGCGTGTGGTGTATGATGAGAATCTCTCAGCTGCAACGCGTCACAAACGGAAGGTCAGTCTGAGCATGTTGAAAGCCCGTATCGAGAGCGAGCGCGCAGCTGCGCAGCACTCCACGTCTGTCTCAGTCGTGGGTTCGCCCAGGCTGTCCCAGATACATGGCTTGTCGAGCATTGTTATCGCTGAGGCAGACGAGTCATTGGAAATGCATAGAGGCGAACGAACACCACGGAAAGGGTCCGACGCTCGCTCCCCCTCTGTGCTTTCCGAGGCAAACTCTCAACCGCAGTCCAACTTGGAGTTGGTTGTTGGAAAGGGGAAGCGTCCGGGTCAATTTCTAGACGAGTCGCATGTTTTTTGGTGTCATTCATGTCGTGGAGATCTTGTGGTGCTATGATGTTTCATTTGTGTAGTTTGCTTCAGGGTTATGGGCATAACTTCTTCCCAGCCAGGAATATACAGGGAAATTTCCCGTTGCACAGCATGGGGAATCAACCCGATCGAATAACAGTCAATCTGGACTACTTAACGGAAAACCTGCCAGGCATAGTGTATCGCACTCGGAGAAGCCAGCGCGTCCACAGGTACACACCGACGTCGCCCATTACATAAGCACGATCCACACGTGGCACCCACATATGTAAATCTCGGTTATTTTCAACAGTTTGGCTATGTATGCTGGATACTGCCTAGCGAACGGTCATGCGAGTCAATATCGTGCAACAAACACTCGCATAGATTCGGTATCGGACAAGTCCGTCTGGCGTCAAATTTGCTTACTTGCGGTGATGCACACGGTGTGGGCGCGACAACGGATCCACGAAACTTTGCCCATGCGGTGCACGGAGCTGACCCAAAGGCACGAGATGCACGTTGCCTCTGAGACACGGACCAGCTGTACTTACGAAGACGGCCGAACTTACCTACGGAGACGAGCCACTCCGACGGGCGCTTCACATTGACGCCGGTATCACGCTCCACTTGATCCACACGCTCCACTTGATCCACTGGTAGCTCCACTTGAGGGGGAGCTTCAATGTGAGCGTCTTCGATGCATGTCAGGTCCAAAGTCAGAGTGCCATGCCGCGCCTCTCGTCGTCTTTTTCCGTCTACCACCCACTTCGAACACTGCGCGCGATGATCAACGTTGAGGGCACTGTGACAGCACCGTAAGCCCACGATCGCTTCTCTAGAGCCAACTGTTCACTCCAGCCCGAAGTATTCCTGCAGGAATCAAAGTTGCTGGAAAGACTGTTTCGTTTGCGCTGCCTATTGCATCCTGACTCTTTCCGACAGGCCTGAGATGCAATAAACTTCCTAATGATGTCGGACGGTTCGGCAAACCTCCTGGCGAATACTACGTGAAACTCTTTGTCGACGAGGATGACAAGAAGAAGACTGCCGATGTCCCTGATATGTGTGAGGACATGTTACGTGTGAGGACACGCTACCTGTGGGGACACATTACAATCTCTTGTCATGCCTAGCCGAGCCCCTCGGCTAAACATCTGCTTTTGGACAATGCCCACAGGCGCCCACATCCCATATGGGGCATCATTTCCTTTTCTGGCTTGATCCCATCAAATCGATCAAACCCGCCGTCCATTTTCGTCCAACCATTCAGTCCCCACTCTATGTCCTGCCAAATACGGCCATCCCCCATCCGGGTGTCCCATTCCAGCCATTACAAATCCGCAGTGCCCCAATCTGGATGTCCCAATCCATACCCCAACCATTCAGTTCCCACTCAATGTCCTCCCAAATCCAGACATTACCAATCCACAGCGTCCCAATCCAGACATCCCAATCCGTCCATCCCAATCTGGCCATTAACAATCCGCAGCATCCCAATCCGGACGTCCTAATCCGTACCCCCACCATTCAGTTCCAACTCAATGTCCTTGCAAATCTGGACATTACCAATCCGCAGCACCCCAATCCGGACATCCCAATCCATACCCCCACCATTCGGTTCCAACTCATTGTCTTCCACATCCGCCCTTCCTAATCAGATACCCCAACCATTCACTTCCACATCAACATGCTCTCAAATCGAACACATCCCAATCCATATCACTACCGTTCACTTTCAACTCTATGTCTTCCAAATGCCTATCCCACTCCTGGCTTCCAAATTTGACCCTCCCAATCCGTTAACCCAACCATGCAGTTCCCAATCTGTGCCTTCCAAATCCAGCCATTCCCAATGGGTTACCCGAACAGTTCAATTCCATATCAGTGCCCTCCTGTATCCCACTCCGGCTACTTCCAAATCAATGTCTCCCCAATCCAGGCATCCAAATCTGGCCATTCCCAGTCCACAACACAAATGTTCACTTCCAACTCTATGTCTTCCAAATCTAGTGTGTCCACAACCGTTCCATGTACAGCAATTCTCCTGGAACTTCACCTGGGGCTTGGTAGCATCCTAGACAGACCCCACCTGGTATGTTCTCTGTCTTCTTTCTGCACCAAGCATTGAGACTTTCTCGGATCACCATCATGCATTGTACCAAGAGTCCAACAGAATAGACACCATTAGTTGAATCTATTGATATGATATCTGAATAAATATATCCGGTCTACCCTATATACGAGGCTGTTAGCCGCCACAGCTCAAGCATGTCGCCTGCCGGGCATTAACTGTAATGGGCGCTTAGGGTACGTGATTGGCATGTCCGCTAGTGTTGCCGCCGGCTGGGCATGGCTCTGGCTAACCTGCGAGCCGAGCTGCAAATTTGCCAAGTAAAGCCAGGTTTTGGGAGGCGGGTATGGATTTGACACACAGTGTAAATCCTGGGCTGGCTAACAGCCACCTAGGTGGTTTTGGTACAGCATAAAATAGTTGGATACACTCGAAAATCCATTCTGAGGATAAATGTCCTCCAAATCCAACCTTCCTAATCAGATACACTAACCATTCACTTCCACATCAACATGCTCTCAAATCCCACCTAGCCCAATCCATACCTCTAGCGTTCACTTTCAACTCTATGGCTTCCAAATGCCTATCCCACTCCAGGCTTCCCAATTTGGCCATTCCTAATCCATTAACCCAACCATCCACTTCACAATGTGCATTTGCATTATTCAAGTTTCCCTCGCTGCCTGCTGCTCTCCCTGGCGTCTCAGCCCCAACAGCCAGCCCTTTGCCTAGCCCACCCAGACATTTCACATCCAACCACTTTACGAGCCCCACCAAACACCTCCTCACCCATCCCTCATAGCCCTTGACAATGGGTGCACTGAGGGCATGGGCGAGGACCCTTCGCTTACGAGCGTGACCGCCACGATCTTGCGTGCTGAAGAGGTTGGGAGTTCCAGGGTCGAAGAAGCTGGGTTGGGATGTGCCTTCCCTGGAAGGAAAGAAGCTGGTGAAGAGACTGGACGTGCGGGTGCTTGGCACATGAAAAGCGCAGTAGAAGGCCGACTTAGGAAGAGAAGAGGCTCCGTAAGAGTATATTTTGCTTGGTGCGGATGGTGTGGCACATGACGCTTGGGTGGGGGTGATTTGGACAAAGGGACCGTATCTCTGAGGTAGAGCGTGAACGTAGGGTCAGAGGGACAGAATGTTAGAGAACCATTGAGAAAAACAAGGCGCACCTTATGCAGTGCATCGACGTTGAGCACAAAGTGGAAGGAGGTGCGGCAGCCTTTATTTAATGAGATGGGAACCTGCTGACTGGACATGAGAGCAAGGATGCGGTCAGTCTGGATGATCATGCCTGACATGATGGGCCATATGGTATCTTGACATAGGAACTGGCAGGGTATTCGCGTGGTGAGTTATGCAAGCTGTTTGAGGGTTATGCGGTACTCACCCCTGCCCACCAAATGACTCTCATCTGTCTCCACAACTCTACCACTCCACCGTCCAGCCAGCGCCTAAAATGGTGATGTCTCAACGGCGCTTGCTCAGAAGTTCAAGCCGAAATTCGGCTGATTGCTCGGCTAATTGCCAACCATTCAGAGTTTCTTCTGAGGAGGATATTCATAATGGTTATGTAATACAGCATATATGAGTATATAATATATACTACAAGCCTCGCCTGCGCTTCGCTTCGGCGGATGGTTATTACATGGGAAGAATAGAAATTCTCTTGCAAGTATACTACTTACGGAGTTAAAAAACTGATCTACTCAGAATCGGACACCGTAGGGTTTGAACTATTGAAACTACTCTCGATACCATTGACGGACCACACCATATGCACCCATAATACCTCCTGCACGTGTCCCACACAGTCCACGTTATAAAGCACATGTGGGAGAGGTACACATTGGGTTGGCAGACATAGATGGGAAGAAAAAAAGTTAAAGGGGATATACTACGTTGGTACAGGTCCACTAAATGTCGGTGGGGACGGCACATACCAAGGGCGTGGTAAGTACGGCGAAGGATCATGGGACGAGCGATTCTGGGAGGTATAGCAAAGATGAGAAACTTGAAAGGGGACAGGGAAAGAACAATAAGACACTGTCTTAAACCCAAAGTCAGGCGATGACCGAAAAAGGAAACATGTCGAAGTGCAGACATTTTAAGGCAGTGTCAGCAAACCCCTGGATGATGGCGTCGTAAGTAAGTCAGTGAAGTCATCTGGCGATGACCACCTCAAAGACACACATTAGCAGTGAAGGTAATGGTAGACATTTGGAAGAGACAAACGGGAAAAGACCACGCTCACCACCTTATAAGTTGAGATACACAGTGACAATGTCAGAGACAGGAGGGAAACCGAGAAAGAGGCAAAAGAAGAAGGAAAAGAAAGGGGCATGAAAGGCTAGGCGAGACCTCAGTTTCCCTCCTGCACTCGCCGTGTCTTCGTGGGCGTAGTGGGGGGTAACACGCACCCTTTAGCAGGATACAGCGTATGGTCGGGTTTGTAACCGACTAACAAAGACGACGAGGTGAGGGTACCATAACAAAGCAAGGAACGCAGACGCACTCCAACACGAATGACTTAGTGCCATTGTGAACTTCTCCCCGGGGGGACTGTGAAGCCTCATCTCGAGAGGCACTGTGCCATCAGCGACCCCCTGGACGACGGTGTCGTAAAAACAATACTAAGTGGGTGTAGTCGTCTGACGACAACCACCTCGAAGACAAACATTAGCAGCCAAGGTAATGGCAGACATTTGAAAGAGACAAACCGAAAACCACAACAGCCAGCTGCTTATAAGTTAAAGTATATAGCGAATATGACATCAAAGCAAGTGAGAGACAGGAGGAAAACCGGAGGGCAATCGGAGGGAAAGAAAGGAAGGAGAATGCAGGCCAGGACAACGGCACGGACAGACAGGAGAAAAGGCAAGGGAGGGAAAGAAAAAGGAGAACGCATGCCAGGACGACGGCGCGGGCAGACACGGAGTGGGCTTTAGTCGTTTACAAACCCGACCGTACGCCGTATCCTGCTAAAGGTTGCATGTTGCCCCCCACTACGCCCACGAAGACACGGCGAGTGCAGGAGGGAAACCGAGAAAGAGGCAAAAGAAGAAGAAGGAAAAGAAAGGGGCATGAAAGGCTAGGTGAGACCGTCTCAAACACGGACAAAGAAGGACAAAGCGATACGTGTCGTATGCTTAATAGAAGTCTGATAAGAGTATTAATAACAACATATAGGAATATATAGTAGTATTTATAAGGGAATAATAGATGTTATTAGATGATTCTGTATATATTTAAACATCTCGAAGATATATATACATATGAGAGAGTATTAGACTACAAGATAGAGTAACAGATACTTGGAGAGATACTTGTAACAGATATGAGTAGGAGCATTAGTATGACTAGTTATAATGAGAGAGTATTAGACTAGCATATGGAATAATAGTAGTTGTGTAGATATTTGTAATATATATGAATAGTTATCATGATATAGTGTATATTAAAAGTAGGTAGAAAAAATAAGAAGAGACGTAAAAATTGGCATTGGCGTTCTTGTCGGTGGAGCCGCCGCTCGGGTCAGGAAAAAATAAAAATTATTTATAGCCCAACAATAAGATTGGCATATACTTTCGTCCTCTTCTTTTCTATAATTTGAGAATAAAATGGGTGAAGCTACAGGTAATAAAAAGTTGTGAGCGTCCGCCTGATGAGCGGGAATAGCGCTAAGCACAAATGATGAGGGTGTCAGGGGAACACCAAGATCACACTGTGTATGATCGCACTGTGCATCCGTTTATTTCCCTTCCTGTTCCGGCCCCTTCCGACATCATTCCTTCCTTATCTGTCCAGCCCTGTTATCGCTGGCATGATTGCTTATGTAACTCGGGCATTCGGTGATCGGGCTAGCATGCCCGCATTTGCTTATAGTCGTAGTTAGGTGGCGAAGGGGTTCCTTAGAGTTTTCTCTTTGGATCCCCCTTCGCCAGGTATGTCTATGTCCTGTATATAGTTCTCTATCTCACTTTGGATCCCCCTTCGCCAGTTCGCCGCTTGAGTGTAGAGCGTCTGCCCAGGTTGCCCTTATAGTAGAAAACTCTCTCTAGAGCACCAGTTGCAAATCGCCCGGCTTCGAATCGAACACCCTTCGAAAGCAGTGATTTTAGCAATCCTTTCTCATACCCTGACACCCTCTAACACTTACCATGGACGACTTGCCATCTGCTGCTGAAGTTTTGGACCGCTTGGCGGCGATAGAGCAAGAGTTGATGAGGGAGAGGCAGGAAAAACAAGATCTGGAGACAAGGTTGAATACCCTGCAGGCTACGACCACTGGGCTGATGGCTGGACTCCCTGGTCGCGTTCGCGCCTCCTCAAAGCGAACAGCTGAGCCAGCAAAGCCCTCTGAATATGATGGGGATCGTGCGAATGGTCGCAACTTCATCCAGTCATGCAGCCTCTACCTGGGTGTGTGTGCGAGTGACTTCCCAGACGAGCAGTCGCAGATCCTTTGGGTGATGTCCTTCATGAAACCAGGCAGGGCTGCGACTTTTGCCACTCGCGCATTCACTCACGAAGCCAAGCGTGGCGTGCCGCTCTATGTGACCTGGAAGGATTTCGTTGAAGCATTTCGCCAGCAGTTCTACCCCCTACATGAGGCCACCCATGCAATGAACCAACTGGAATCGCGCCAGTACCACCAGGGCAAGCGTTCAGTTGATGAATACATCGATGGGTTCGAAGAGCTGGTTGAGAAAGCCGAATACACAGATGGGCGATCAATTGTGATGAAGTTCCGCCGAGGTCTCGAACCTGCAATCCAAAGTCGCATCACATTGATGTTGGATGGCAGGCCAAAGGACGACGACCATTCTGCATGGTATGGGGCGGCGAGAACAGTTGCACTCACGCGTGCAGCCAATGAAGTGTTCCAGGGACCTAGGGTGACAAACAGTGGCCCTCCCCCACCGCCAGTTTTTCACAAGGCAAGTGAATCACACACCAGGTTCCCCAGTCAGCTCTCTTCGAGGCCAGCGATAATGCCAGTGCCCACGCTGTCAATAGCCCCAGATACTGAAGATACAATTCCTGTGTCAAAGACTGGGTCGCACACAGAAAGCGATAAAGACACATCAACCGCCAACATTCCAAAAGGTCCTTCACCACGATTGAAACGTTGGGAGCAAGCCCTTCCCAAGCACTTCATGGTCGCATCCGTCCCCTCTCCGAATTCGCTGAACCTCAAGGTAGAGATCCAGACAACAGACACTGCTGAAGTCAAAGGGGTGACTGCACTCCTTGACAGTGGTGCGACTGGGTTGTTCATCGACAGTGAATTTGTCGCCAGTGAGAAGTTAACCATGCGATCACTCACACGCCCTGCCCCTGTGTACAATGTTGATGGCACTCCCAATGAGGGTGGAGCAATTCGCAATGTTGTTCATGTCATCCTGCGATTCCGTGACCACTCTGAATGTGCTGTCTTTGCCGTTATGAACCTTGGGAAGCACAAGATGATCCTTGGCTATCCATGGCTCCGGGAGCACAACCCGGAGGTTCACTGGCGAACGCAGGAGGTGACACTGAATAGATGCCCTGCGCAGTGCCACACCTGCAGAGCGACATTGCGGGAAGAGCGGAGAGAGGAGGCGAGGATACGTGCATGCAGCATTGGCCCCTTGCCTCAGATGGTAGAAGAGGAGGAGGGCGACACAGAAGGAGATGAGCCAGGTGATGTTGAGCCCCTTCTGGAGCCAGGCGACCGCCTGTTTGCGACTGTGTCCACGCCCAATGTACCTGTACCCATTATCGCAGCCACCACAACCACTTCACAGCAGCTAGCTGAGAAGGCCCTTCGCAGTGTACCCCCAGCGGAAAAGGAACTCATCCCTCCTTACCTCCGTGACTTCGAGGATGTCTTTGCTAAAGAGTCCTTTGATTCACTTCCTGAACGCAGGACATGGGACCATGCGATTGAGCTTGAGCCAGGAGCCAAGCCATCTGCATGCAAGGTTTACCCACTTGCCCCCAGTGAACAGTTGCAGCTGGATGAATTCCTGCAGGAGAACCTGCGCACTGGCCGCATTCGCCCCTCGAAATCATGTATGGCCAGCCCAGTGTTCTTCATCAAGAAGAAGGATGGATCGCTGCGCCTGGTCCAGGATTATCACGTGCTCAATGCCATGGCAGTGAAGAACCGCTACCCCCTTCCCATCATTTCTGAGCTCATTGCGCAGCTTCGTGGAGCAAAATACTTCACCCAGCTAGATGTGCGATGGGGCTTTAATAATGTGCGGATAAAGGATGGCGATGAGTGGAAGGCTGCATTCTGCACTAATTGCGGCCTCTTTGAACCCCTCGTCATGTTCTTTGGACTTACAAACAGCCCTGTGACGTTCCAGACCATGATGAATGACATCTTCCAAGACCTCATAATGGAAGGGCATGTGTGTGTGTACCTGGATGACATCCTGATCTTCACTGACACCCTTGAGGAGCATCGCCGACTTCTGCGAATAGTCCTTGAGCGCCTACAGCAGCACAAGCTCTATCTTCACCCTGAGAAATGCGAATTTGAGCGAACAAAGATTGAGTACCTTGGGCTCATTGTGTCATATGGCAAGGTGGAGATGGACCCCATCAAGGTCGCAGGTGTCATGGACTGGCCAACCCCAGCAAATCGCAAGGAGGTGCAGGCCTTCCTGGGATTTGCCAACTTTTATCGCCGGTTTGTTGAGGGCTTCTCACATCATGCGCGACCCCTGTTTGAGCTCACCAAGAAGGATGTACAATGGTCATGGGGTGATCGCGAACAGCAGGCATTTGATAGGCTGAAGCTGCGATTCACATCAACGCCGATCCTGCACTTTGCAGATGACAATCAACCATACCGGGTGGAGGCTGACAGTTCAGATGTCGCCACTGGTGCAGTCCTGTCCCAGCGATCTGCAGATGACGACAAATGGCATCCCATTGCGTTTTACTCAAAGAGTCTCACTCTTGTTGAGCGAAATTATGAGATTCATGACAAGGAGATGCTGGCTATTATTCGTGCCCTAGAGGAATGGCGACATTTCCTTGAAGGCACTAAGCATCGCATTGAGATCTGGACAGACCACAAGAACCTGGAGTATTTTCGCACTGCAAAGAAGCTTAATCGCAGGCAGGCTAGATGGTCTCTCTACTTGTCGCGTTTCGATTTCGAGCTTCACCATCGGCCTGGTGTCACGATGGGCAAGTCCGATGCACTGTCGCGGCGCTCAGACCATGGGTCAGGATCAGGTGACAACAGCAATTTGACACTCCTACACCCAGAGCTGTTCATTGTTCACGCCCTGGAGGGGCTCACCCTGCCGGGGGAAGAACGGGGGATTGTTCGCGACGTGAAGAAGGCATTTGGGGATGGGTCACTGGAGGATGAGGTCGCAAGGGCGGTAAAGAAGCTGCGAGAGTCTGGTGGGAAATCACTGGTGTCTGCAGAGTGGGCTGAGATGGATGGGCTGCTCACATTCCGAGGTAAAGTTTACGTTCCAGATGTCCAGGACCTCAGGCGACGAATTGTCGCCCAGCACCATGATTCGCGGGTCGCTGGTCATCCTGGGCAATGGAAGACCCTTGAACCTGTCTCACGAAATTACTGGGGGCCCCACATGTCGCGGTATATTGGCGAGTACTCCAAGACTTGCGATTTATGCCTGCGAACCAAGGCACAAAGGCAGCCACCCCTCGGTGAACTCCATCCACTCCCTGTCCCTGAAGCTCGCTGGGACATGATCAGTGTTGACTTCATTGTGGAACTGCCTGACGCACATGGCTACGATGCTGTGATAAATGTAGTGGACTCGGTCTCCAAGCGGGCACACTTCATCCCCACCAACACCACGATCACTGCAGCCGGAGCAGCATGACTTTTCCTACACCATGTCTGGAAGCTGCATGGCCTCCCGCAAACAGTGGTGTCAGATCGTGGGGTCCAGTTCGTGCGCGAATTCACTCGCGAGCTTTATCGCCTGCTGGGAATTCGCATCGCAGCCTCCACAGCGTACCACCCACAGACTGACGGGCAGATGGAGCAACTAAATCAAGAGCTAGAGCAGTACCTTCGACTCTTTGTCAATGAGCGACAAGATGACTGGGATGACCTCTTGCCCATGGCTGAGTTCCAGTACAACAACCATGTGCATGCTTCCACTCGTCAATCGCCCTTCATGCTGGACACTGGGCGGCACCCACGAATGGGCTTCGAACCACATCAACCCCCATCGAACCTTGAGTCTGTCAATGAATTCAAGGAACGCATGGAGGAATCACTGTCAGAACCGAAGTCGGCACTGGCAAAGTCGAAGGAGGACATGGCGACATACTATAATCGCCGACGTGAACCAGCACCTACATTTTCTCCAGGTGACAAGGTTTACCTCGATGCAAGCGATATACACACCACCCGTCCTTCGAAAAAGCTAGCTCATCGGCGACTTGGCCCCTGCGTTGTTGAACGCCAAGTTGGGTCACAAGCCTACCGTCTCCGCCTCCCAAGGTCTCTAAGTCGCCTCCACCCTGTTTTCCCCGTCATTAAGCTCACTCCTGCTCCATCCGATCCCATCTTGGGTCGGCGACCATCCCCACCACCTCCACCCATCCTTAGAGAGGGCGATGAGCACTTTGAAGTTGAACAGGTGTTAGACAGTCGCATGCGAGCAAATCGCCTCCAGTTCCTCATCAAGTGGAAGGGGTATGGCTATGAAGAGAATTCTTGGGAAAATGAGGGCGATATCCAAGCTCCTGACCTCATTGCCGACTTCTACCATTCGCATCCAGGTGCCCCTCGTCGCATTCGCTCCTTGGAGGCTGTCACCTTCCAGAATTGCATCCCTGTTCCACCAGTGGGACTTCATGCGTCGGGTCGCCGCATTCTAGAGGGGGGGTGATGTCAGGGGAACACCAAGATCGCACTCTGTATGATCGCACTGTGGCCTTGGATGTGGAGGTCGCGGCTCTTAGGGATGAAGGCCTAGGGGACGAGGAAATTGCAGAGTTCCTCAGTGACCCGAACGCCAATGATT
This sequence comes from Gautieria morchelliformis, assembly GCA_015179125.1. Lineage (NCBI taxonomy): Eukaryota > Fungi > Basidiomycota > Agaricomycetes > Gomphales > Gomphaceae > Gautieria > Gautieria morchelliformis. The sequence goes on from WHVA01000820.1 coordinate 26,593, forward strand.
CCGAGGACGAACCTGGGCCTCAGACCCGTATGTGTTCCTGTGTCCCCAAATATCTACTCTATTTTTTTTCCTTTCGTTAGGTCCAGCCGAACGAGGTCCGTCATCCATATACCCCCCCCCCCCCCCTTTTTGTTTTTTTTTTTCAGTTATTGCACTCACCTTTCATCTAGTTTGTGTTCAAGCCACAATGGCGGTTGTCACAGCCGCCTCGAAGCCTTCGGTGTCCAATGCCGTTCGGCGCCAGACAGCCAGCTCACCCGTACCCCTCCGGTCTGTGACGCACGATGCGGCCCAACCGCATCGTCCATCTGCCTCCTCGCCAGGTCCACGTCCTGACAACGGTCACATGGACAGGACCCACGGAGAACAGGGTCTAGGCCCTGGCGTGTCACCAGCAGCGCCTGCATGATCATGGAGGGTGCGTTTTTTTCCACCTGTTTATATCACCATTGTCTAACTTCCTGTATCTTGTTACAGTGCGCATGCTGGATTCCCGAACATTGTCACAAACCCTCGAAAGCCGGCGTTCAATGCCGCCAAATTCGCTCACGCTGCCCAGGCACTCGATTACGACGAGCACTCGGATAGTTAGAGGGCACTAGCTGCATCCCCGTTCCCGTGCAGAGCGTGTATAATATATGTAATTCTTCCATTTTCCCAATCCCAATGACTGTATTATACCCTAGCTGCGTGCCTACACCGGAATCCAAAGGCTGCGCCGCCGTTCTACGCAACTATACACGCCATATGGGCATAGCTACACACAATATGCAGCCTTGCAGAAATGCTACTGCCCCCTACGTCGCCTCTCTAGTGCCCCATAGCGGCTGGCCTCAGCGGACTGCAAATCCCTACGGAGCTTGGTGGCGTGCTACAGGGCACTACGTCGCGCTACGATGGCAGGCGGTCGGCTACGGAAGGCTACATGACAGGGGGGGTTTCTACGACGCTAAAGGTGCTACGTGCGCTACGTAAAGCTAAGTAACACCCTCTTTTTTTCCTGATGAATGCACTCACCGCCCAATGTCGGACTGTTCGTCAAATGTCCCCGCAAGTACTACGTGAAACTCTTTGCCGATAAGGATCTCAAGAAGACTGTCGTATTTGCCAGAGACAATACTGCCTCAAGTAGGTCGGGTCGACTTTTTTCTTGTAATATCAAATTATCTTTTTGTCACGACCATAAGACAGAAAAAAACCATTTTTCGCCGTTAGAGATATCCCATTTTGCTTAACCTCGACGTGATGTGGAATGGCAAGCTCTGAGCTGAGGATCCATACTCTGGTCCGGTTACGGTGTTGAAGTGTACTACTTGGGAAAATTCCCTGGAGACTGGAGTAGACTGCGTAGCCTGTAAGTGCTGACTCATGGTAGCCCGCCGGATCCCAAACAGCCTGAGGGCGCTACGCAGGCTACCGAATGCAACACACAGCGCAACCACCGGATCTTGAAGCCTTTCTTGATGAATGTGACACTGTGACCGAACATTTTGAAATGTATTTGTGTAAATGTACAGGAGATCCGGCCTCTACGTGAGGCGCCACTGGACCAGAAATATTCTTGTTCTCGTTGAAAGGTGTCAAGATTGGTTTTCACGCGTTAATATCATGTACTAGTGAACACAGTGAATGCCCGAATAACTTGTGCGAATAAGTATGCCATTCAGCGAATAGGTGAACCGATGAATGTTCACAAAACAAGAGGGCTTGCCCGAATGGGGCTCGCCCTATCTACAGTCGTAGTGAAATAGCTCGCAGCACTTGACGACGTAACGTGCAAGATGTCGTGGAAGGGCTGTCTAAGTTTCGACGGCCCCTTCGCTGGCGAAGGTGCTCCTTCAGAGCCCTTCGCCAACAGCTTGGAGAGTAGTTCGAAGGCTAAGGTAACGAAGATGAAGTTTGAGAACTCACCAGTGATGTCTAAGTCCTTGGCTGGTTGAAGATAGAAATCTTCAAGGGGAGGCTCAAGAAGATGATCACAGCGAGGTCAAGTTTGCACAAGATGGACGACGTATGATAATTGAACTGGGGAATATACATGCGAATGTAAACTACTTATATCTAATGATCGTACGGTATCAGCGAATAGGAAAGAGGCCGTCATGAGTCAGGGTTGGATCCTTTAGCGCCCAAGAGCTCGCGCGTCGAAGTCGTTTCAGACTCCGCTGGGTGCGGCCGCTTGTGAAAGTAGGAATAACAAGATGAAATGGAGAGATAGGGAGTGACTGGAAAAGTTCGAAAATAACCAGAGAAATGGATGCATGATACAAGAACAATATGAGAAGAAATTGAGAAACCACACAACAAATTGGATATATTATGCTTGATTTTGGTGCAGGAGCATAAATGCACCCAACATTGGCCATGCCAATGTGAGGAACAAGCAGGTAAGCTGTGAGCTGGAGAAGGCGGCAGATGGGTTTTCTGGCATAGTCACAACGGCATGCGGACTAGCAAAGTCGCTGACCAAGTCCCACATGGACATGTGCCAGAGAAATACAGGGACTTCCGGTGTGAGAGTGACACTGCAAGCTCTTGAGGACAAGAACGACCGCCACTGCCACTGAGGGTCGCACCAAGCAACAGACTGTGGTCATGAGAGTGCCACTGAGGAACAGCACAAGGCGCACGACTGGTGATGAATACCACCACTGAACATCCTGTCCGTGCAGGATGTACGGTTCAGAAATGAATGGAGCTGCGGGACCGATATGGCCCCAGCGAAGGATGGCAAAACCATCCAGCAGGTGATCCATGAGCAGGTGGCCTTGGAGATTGACTCCGAAGACATGACCGTGAGCCTGGAGCTCAAAGTCAAGCACTGGCAACGGAAGGAGGCGCAAGCTGCCCATCGCTATACATGTACCCTGGAGTTACCCAGACAACACGCCAAAGAGGCGGTGACTCAAGCGCAGACCACCTAGCTACTGAACAAACAACAGGAGTGTGTTGTTCAGGAGGCCGGACAGGCATGCTCTGCTCTCTTGACCAGACTACAAGTCCAGAACGCGGGATTCACAGGGGACACCTGACATTAATCGCTGCGAAGCAGTGAGCAGGTAGAGACTGCCACGCCATGCGCAGCTGTGCACCTGCATGAAAGGTCCATTGCCTTGACTGACAGTCAAGGCATCCATGCTCACAAAGGCGGATGTAAAGCTGGCACACCCCGAGCCATACGCCAGAGGCTTGGACCTCGAAAGGTTCGAGTGATTCGTAGGGGGCATCTTGAGGTGGCTCAAGATGAGCTGCCTATTAGGGCCAACAACCATGCAGATGTGTTATTGGATGCTAGAAGGACATTTCCTAGGGGCATACATTATCATCAATGGATTATCCTCCTAGGGGCATACATCATCATCAATGGATTATCCACCTAGGGGCACATAGCATCATCGTTGACATCATTGGTGATGTATGCACTCCTAATCCAATGTTCCATAGGGTTTTACCCCTGTTCACCACTGTATAAGTAGCTAGGATTTTAGCTACAACAAATCATCGGTTTTAGCCCATTCACTCACATCGTTGAGTCCGGTTGAGTGAGTTAACAGTGTCCTCACGATCAGTCTCAAGTTCCTTTTCCTACATCTCCTGTGCTCGGGTTAATGCGCAGACTCCTCCGAGCCCTTCCCATCTTGGCAAGGCAATGAAATAACGAAATAACAAGATGCAGGTGGATTACCTGGGCACTCAACTCACCGGCGAGGTCAAAGAATGGTTCGTTTGAAATGGTGAGCGTTTCGATCGTCAGGTCCGTGAATGGACCTTGGAAATGGCTATGCAAGGGTTTCAGAAGAGATTCATGCACATCCTCACATATTACCACGTGTCAAATGATTTCAACGTGGTAGTGCAAGGCACAAAAACCGTTCAGGAAATGCTGAATGAGCTCATGAAATACTCAGTGTGGATGATACAGCCACCCGATGAATACACACTCCGAAGACGGTTCGTGTTAGCATTGCGCGATATGTTGCGCAATGAAGTCCTAAAGAAGGGCTATAACACTCAGTCCAGCTCAATTGCGCAGCTCTTTCAAGCTGCCCAGATGATTGAGGAAGCATCCCAGTATAACCAAGGGATGTGCCAGGCAGAAACCACGGCCGCAACAGCCATCACCTCTCACAGTTTGCAACGAGCGAGCCAGCCACACATTCAGGATTTAACAGGCCCACTCACTGCATTCCAGGCAAACAATGACTTCCGCCAACCCATGGCGACAAAGTTGCTGCAAACAGGTCATCCACCTGAGGCTAAACTGCCTCAGGCATCAGGAAGCTCAGTGAAGCAGAGCTACCCGCAAAAACTGTCTGGCTGTCCCCAGACCAGCCGCAGAACGCCCACAGCAGCGCAAGCTGCTTTGAATGTGGCCAGACAGGTCACATCAAGGCGAGTTGCCCATGCCTGAAGCCCAAAGTACAGACAGCGGCTGTACAGGAATATGACGATGGTGATCCAGAGGATCCCATTGACACCTCTCTTCAAGAGATTGAAGAGGGGAAGGGTGACCTTCAGGAAACTGAGGATAAGGAAAGGAACGGCAAGCCCACAGAGGCTTGGGAGCCAGAGGCATCCCGATACTACAATTGGGATGAAGACATGGCAGACAATCAGACTGCCTACTGATCCAGCGCGATTAGAATCGCGCCTGTAGATGAGACAGCCAAAGTCATGACTGCTCGAACGATGGCCCCAGACAAGGCAGCCACACCAATGTACCACCATCGGAGCAAACACAGCACACGGCCTGCATGGCCACGGAGCAAGAACCATACCCTGTCGGGGTACTGGGATATCAACGACACAAAGGGCCACTGTCTACTAGACAGTGGGAGTGAAGGGGTATTATTATCCTCCGAATTCACCCATGCCACCAGCATCAAAACATTCACCTTGGAACAGCCAATTGCCCTGCAATTGGCATGCATCTGTAGTCGATCAATGATCAACTATGGGACGAACACGACCATTCAATCTGGTCATGAAACAATCAAAGAATTCTTTGACCTGGTGAACGACAAATATTATGACACTATCTTGGGAACTCCGTTCCTAAGGAAACTAGGAGTGACCCTGGACTTTTCCAGTCCAGGGACAATCCATGTGGGGAACGAAACCATTCCCACAGGAAAAGTAAGCTTCGACAACGAAAAGTCGTCAAAGGGAGGCACATATCCAAAGGTGAGTAGAGTCACCTCAGGGACCACACCCACCCTGGCCAATTGAAGCCAGGAGTATGAGTCTCGTGACTCGTCCCCAACCTCTCCCTCCACTCTCAGGGAGAGACACGGTCATCACACAATGAAAGCACTAGAAAAAAGAAAAAAGCCGCCGAGTGCCGGGGGTCCTAACAGATACACATGGCCCTTGATAGCTGCCCAAACTACCACCATCGTCCTCACAGACGATGACATCCCTCGCTTGCACGAGGAATGGATGGACAAGATCGCCGACCTTGTCGGCGGTATCCCATTAGAAATCCCTCCCTTATGGGAGGTGAATCACGAGATCAATGTCATTGATTCCAACAAACACATGCAGTATCGACTACCCAAGTGTCCCGAACACTTCCGTGAGGAATTGTCCATAAAATTAGAATGGTACACCACTGCAAAGTGGTGCATACCAGAAGTGGTTGGGGTTGTGGTTGTGGTTGGGGTTGGGGTTGGGGTTGGGGTTGGGGTTGGGGTTGGGGTTGGGGTTGGGGTTGGGGTTGGGGGTTGGGGTTGGGGTTGGGGTTGGGGTTGGGGTTGGGGTTGGGGTTGGGGTTGGGGTTGGGGGTTGGGGTTGGGTGGGGTTGGGGTTGGGGTTGGGTTGGGGTTGGGGTTGGGTT
>WHVA01000821.1:0-32257 GCA_015179125.1 Gautieria morchelliformis
TGTAGTGGGTCCATTCGAATGGACGGTTATTACGCGACAGCCCGATAGGGGGTGGTATATGAGCTAGCATCTGGCATGTAGTGTGCCAGATACTGTACCAGCCCGAGGAAACGCTGGACATCATTGAACGTCCGTGGCCTGCGCCACTCGCGAATGTGTTGCATCTTATCCTCATCGGCATGTACCCCTTGGCCATCGATAATATGGCCGAGACACTCCATTCGGATGGAATAGAGGTCCACCTTTTTCTTGCTCAGAAAAAGGTGATTCTTCCTCAGTCTGTCAAAGACGATGTAGAGGTGCTCTTCATGCTCTTGTGAGAGCGAGAATATGAAGATGTCGTCCATGTATACATGGACGAAGCGACCTATGCAGTCACAGAAAATGGCTGTCATCAGCCGTTGGAATGTTGACAGGGCGTTACAGTCCCCATCTGTATCACCTGATTCCTGAAGGTGCCAAGGATCGTGGCAAAGGCAGTCTTTGCTATGTGATCCAGATGGATCCGTATCTGCTCGTATGCTTCTGACATATTGAGTTTTGTTCGATATTGACAGCGAGCCATGTCGCTGCGAATGATATCTTGATCCGGGAAGGGCGTGACGTCCTTCACCGTGTTCTTGTTCTGCTGGTGCAGATCGAAGACGGTTCGCAATGTACCATTCTTCTTCGGCACACACAGCATGGGCACGGCCTGCTGCGCGACTGCCGGAATCCACCACTTTGCAGTGGTGTATTATTCTATCTTAGTCGACAGTTCCTCTCGGAAGTGTTCAGGGCATTTTGGTAGTCAGGGCTGTCCACGAGTCAACCTGCAGGTTACCTGGACTTGGACTCGCAGGTTTGCCAGCTTCTAGAAGTGGAACCTGGACTTGACCTGAGTTTTTCTGCAGGTTGACTTGGACCCACAGGTTAAACCTGCGGGTGACTTGCGGTGACTTGCTGGATTATTCTGAGCTGACTCACCCTGTGTGAGTGCATGATATCTCTCCTCCCATGGGGACGGCCCTCCTCCAGGGAAGACACGGCCCAGGTCCCTGGCTGGGTGCAGATCATATGAACAGACAGCAAGTCACATGGTCTGTTTGGACTTGCAAGTCTGCACAACTGATGACCCTACATGGGTCAATCAGTGGGCAGCAATGCCGCCACATCGGTGTGGAGGAACAGGCATACTCACAGGTCCCCTAAGATCTGTGAGTTTTCTACCAGTTCATGTTTTTTGTTTCTGTGTTTCAGGTCTCTATTCAACTGTCTAATAGTCAAGGAAGTCAACCCTGTAATCCATTGTGGAGGAACCAGCATACTCGCAGATACCTGAGATGACTGTCTTCTCTACCGGCGCTTTTTTTTTTTTTTTTCATGTTTCAGGTCTTCATATTGTTCCAAATTGCAACCACCCCTCCAATGGCCAGTGTCACTGATCCCATCAACAACTGGTCATTGCTTATCCAGAATGGGAGCTGTCTCGCACAGATGGCCCTAGACTTCTTATCTATTCCGGGTGAGCTATTTCACACATCCTTACATCCTATTTTGACCATGCTCCTCTAGCAACATCCACAGATGTCGAACATGCATTCAGTCAGGGCACGACTGACTATATCATGGATGCGTCACTCTCTGAAGGAAGAGTCGACACGTGCCGGAACCGTACTCAGAACATGGCTGTCATACAAAGGACTTGTTCCTGAGGAGCGTGTTGTAGAGTTCCTGCATGATAAGAGTAAGCATTTCAAGAAGGCTGTTGTGCAGAAGGAGGTAATAGTAGTTGAATGACATGTAAATGACATGAATTCTTGGCATTTAAGGCTTGCAGGTCTGCGAGTCACCTGCGGAATTCTAAAGGCCAAACCTGGACTTGGCAGGTTTTTAGGCGCCGGGTGACCTGGACTTGTGGGAGTTGGATCTGCAGGTTAAAATCACAGGTTGAACTGCAAGTCACCTGCAGGAACTTGGACTCGTGGACAGCCCTGTTGGTAGTTGATACCGCATGTGCTTGTTGGGATCAATGGGGTTGATCTCATGGTTGATCTCCCGTAGTGGTGGGAGTTCTAATAGAATTCCACTGACTAAGTCAGTGATTCGTTCCATCCATTCCTCGCGGAGGTGAGGAAGGTCATCATCCGTGAGGATGATGGTGGTGGTTGGCTTAGAAGCCATTAGGCGCTGTATGTGTCTATTAGGTCCCATGGCGCACGGAACCATTTTCCTCTTCCCCATCACTTTCACCATCAGGTGAGAGCGCCTCTCCTTACGGCTGTAGGGTGAGTTCGAGGATGAGTCGTCCCACGACTCGTCCTCCTGGCTTCAATGAGCCAGGTTAGGCTTCGGTGCCTGGGTGATCCTGTTCACCCGTGGCCCCTTGTCCTCGTTCGTCAATCCATCGTCGTCGAACGATACCTTGCCTGTGGGGATCACTTCGTTCCCCTTGTGGATCATCCCTGGGCTCGAGAAGTCCAGGGTTATGCCGAATCTCCTTAGGAATGGTGTTCCTAAGATAGCGTCGTAATATTCGACGTTCGCTACGTCGAAATATTCGTTGTATGTCTCACGACCAAATTTGATGGTCATGTTCATTCCATAGTTGATTGTGGAATGGCTGCCTATGCAGGCTAGCTGCAGCGCGATTGGTTGCTCCAGGGAGAATGTCTTCATCCCTGTAGCTTGCGTGAATTCGGGGGATAGCAGTACCCCTTCGCTGCCGCTATCTAGCAGGCAGTGGGCTTTTATGCCGTTTATTTCCCAGTACCCCAATAGGGTATGGTTCTCATTGCGCGGGTGTGTTGGCCACGTCCTGTGTTTGCTTCGGTGGTGATACACCGGCTCGGCCGCCTTGTCTGGCGTGACCGACGTGCGTGCCACCATGACCTTCGTGGCGGTTTCGTCTTCCAGCGCGAATCTGATCGCGCTGGACCTGTAGGTGGTGTCTTCCACCTCCTTGTCCCATTCATAGTATTGGGATGGCTCGGGGCCCACTCTTCAGCGGGCACGTCTCCGTTGTCCGGAGTGTTGTTGGGTTGGGGATCACCCTCCCCCTCTTCATCAATCTGTTGAAGAGAATTTTGACCGAGATCCATCTCCGGATCCTCAGCCTCATCGTTGTGCCTCGCGGCTGCTGTCCTTATACTGGACCTAAGCCGGGGGCACTCCCCCTTTTTGTGGCCAGGTTGGCCGCATTCAAAGCACGTGGTGTTGTTTTGGCTGCCGCTGGGCCCTTATTCGATGCGTGATGGTACGTCAGTGTGTGCAGGAACCTTTTTTGAAGGCCTTGCATCACAGTTTCCAGCGTCCAGCTGCGGACCTGGCGATCGAAGTGTTCAACGTTTCGAAGGAACCACTCCTGGGCTTCGCCGGTGAGGCGAGTGCCCACGTAGCTGACCTGCATGTCGATGCTGGTTGGCCCTAGGGGGCAATTCATTTTCAGCCATCGTAGGATGGCTGCCATGAAGATTTCAAACTCTTCGAGGTCAGATCCCCCAGCATATGGCTTGGGGTGAGCCAATTTCACGCCGGCTTTCGCTAGCACAGACTTCTCCGGGTCTGTGTTCGCGGCGTCTGCTAACGCCACGCGGATCCTCTGTGTGATCCGGTCGTACGGCTCCATTGGCACGACGTCAGCCTGGTCAGGGATTCCCTGGCCTTCCGTTGGGGCCATGGATCGCTCGCGCGGCTGTGATGCCACGTGGGGCAGGCTGTTATATGCCCTGACGGGCCCCGGGCCCGGATCGGGCTCGGGATCGGGAGCATTTGGTGCTCTCGCTTCTGGGGGCGTTTTGTGCCTGGTGTCTCCGGTCAGTCCCGCGTTGCGGATCCGCAGCCTGCTGTTGTAGGCTGCACGCGCCTGCCGTGCGTCCTGTACGGCTTACGTGAGCTGCTCGTCGGGCAGCTGAGCGGTGTGGCTGTGGGCCACTGTCTCTTCAGCGTTCTTTGCTAGTAGCTTGAGTGCCCGTGTGTGGCGGCGCGCGGCTGCGGCTTCTTTACGCTGCCAGTATGCGACTTCGAGCTCTAAGCTCTCGGTCGTCGTTTCAGAGTCGGGCTCTGAGGCAACCTGCTCCCTAACGATCTGTTGGAGCATTTTACGACTGTCCTCGCTCTTGTTCGGCCTTGTGACGTGGCCGGCGCTAGTGGTTCGACGCTCTGAGGCATCGTTTTGGTCACTTCTTCTTTTGGAGGAAGCTGGGTGCTATCGCCGACTGTTGTCAGCAATGAGCTGGAGGTGTTTGTGTGAGCGTGTGGCTCGGGATTGGGTGTTTTGAGATTTTTGGATGTGGTGGTAGGTGTGAGAAAGCTCTGTCCCCCAGAATCAGTGAAAGCGTATCCATGCATGATTATGCTCGCTTGCGCTTCGGACTCCAAGTAGACGCGGACTCAGAACGGAGTCACCTATGACGGGGTCAAGCTGCGTGGACATCATTTCATCAACCACTTTCGTTCCGTTGGCTGCTTCGTTCAACTGGGCCTCCAGGGCCTCTCCGGACGTTGCGAAAGACGTGAGGAGGAACTCTAGCACAGTTAGAACCTCATGCAGCTTGCCTGCCTTATCTGATTTCGCACTTTGAGAGCAACGGCTGCCATTTATGATGATTACACGTGTATTTGGTTGATGAGCGAAAAGGACTGACCTGCAATTGCTCCATCTACAAGCAGCCCTTCCTTCGCACCGCCTATTAGTCATCACGTGCGAAGGTACGATGCTCATATGCTTCAATTTCCAACAGAACACTTGTTCTGCATGGATTTAAGATCACATTGAGACAAATGGGATCGGGGCCACACGCGGCACGGATATAGGGCACAGTCACGAGGACGGTGTGGGAGGGTGCAATGACGGCATGAGCACACACAAGGACGGGCACGTACCGCTGTCAGACCTTGAGGACGTCACGCATGGCTGCATGGAGGACCTCGCCCTCATGAGACGATGCGGCAGAGCAGACACTGGAGATGGAGTTGGAGACAATGGCCGGGGCGGGGCCGGCGGGATGCAGGTGCATAGTGCAGTGCAGACGAGGCCATGGAGGCGACGGAGGGCGGGCGGGGAGCCTGGGACAGACGGGGCGGAGGCGACGCTGACGAGGGACGTGCGACGGGAGTTGATGGATGTGATCTGTGGGCGGGCGCGACGGGGATGGGGCGGGTTGGAGGATATCGGACTTGTGGAGATGAGGCATGGGGAAGGAAGGAAGGCCGCCATTACATAGTATGGGGCGGGTATGATCCACGATGCAGAACGTTGTGCAGTTGCAGCAAGCGTGGAAGAGAGAAGAGCTGCGAGACTGGTTGTGTATATAAATAGACCTGTCCCGCCGCGTATCACAGCAGCACCCACACAGACACACCTTGGCCTGGGTCCTCCTCTGCGCGTGGTGCACGAGACTCGCGCCGGACCACAAGTTGGCCTCCACTCCACACGTCTGGGAGTCTGGCGGTTACGAGTGTGCGCCTATGCGTCACTTCTTCCCCACGTGACATGCATGCCAAGAACAGCGCTTCGCCAGTGAGCAGTATCTGTCATTCTGAGGTGTGTACGCTGTACTCTCCGCTTCTTCAGACTCGGGTCCATCCAATAGAAGTGTTGGCCTCGACCTGTAAGACTAAATGAACTATACGATAACACTCAGTAGATGCTTCAATGCAAAGTAATAATAATATTTTTACCTATACGATAACACTACAAGCGTATAGGTGAGCTAAAGTGAATGCGAGACCAATAATGTGTTTCTTACCTCAGTAGATGCTTCGATGCAAAGTACTGAGGCAGAGTACAGAAGATACTAGCTACTTATAGTTCTTGGATAACAATGAGAATTATACTACAATAGGGACATCAGGACAAAGGAAAATATAGAACAATGAAGCTGCGCATGCTTTGTCACAATGGGGTGACACAGGGTGACGCAGTTTGCTATTGTGCTTACGCGTTCACTCCTACACTCCCCCTCAAACCGTAGTCAGCCCTAGTTCAACGGCAAAGTGCTTTACCTTCACAGATGGCAATCCTTTGGTAAGTGTGTCTGCTACCATGTCGTCGGTCGGGCAATAAACTAATTGAATTGCTCCTTTCTCAACGATCCATCGGATAAAATGGTATCGCACGTCGATGTGTTTGTTCTGGCGTGATACTGATGGTCTTTGGCAAGCGCGATGGCGGATTGGTTGTTGGAAAACAGCGTGGTGGGTGACATTTTGTCGTCGAAAAGTTGTTCAATCAGTGACCTGAGCCATAAGGCCTCTTTCGCGGCGTGAGCAGCAGCTACGTATTCGCTTTCCGTTGTGGACAGGGACACAATCAACTGACGCTTTGCGCTCCAGGATACGGCTCTGCCGTTTATGATGAATGCATATCCTGAGATTGCATGTCTGTCTTCGGCCATACTGCCATCGGCATCGGCATATCCGATCAATTCGTTCTTCATATGTCCGTAAGTCAACCATAGGTTCATAGAGCCTTTTAGGTACTGAAAGATTCATTTAACAGCACTCCAGTGACCGGGGGCGAACTTGGTCGAATACCTGGACACGGCTTGTATGGCGAAGGCGATGTCAGGGCGGGTTCCTAGGGTGGCATAGATGAGCGATCCAACAGCTTCCCTATAAGGTATGTCTCGCATTTTAGCCCATTCGGCCGTGGTTTTAGGCGTTGGTGACATGGAGAGGAGTAGGCCACGGTCTATCGGCATAGATACAGGTTTGAGATCTTCGAAATTATACCTTCGTATAATTGACTCTATGTAGGACCGCTGTGAAAGATGTATGGTTCGTCTCTCTCTGTCCCGTTTGATTTCGATGCCTAATAACCAATGCAGCTCGCCGAGGTCAGTGATTTCAACATGCTTCGAGATTCTGACTTTGAATTGCTTTACCGCCATCTCCGACGTTGCAGCAATAGTGCAATCGTCGACATGTACCAGGACGATCGTGAGCGCATTGTTTGTGTGTTGAAAGAAAACAGCCTGATCTACGTCGCAGCGGGAGAAGAGTAACTTGGTGAGCATAATGTCAACAAGTTTTTGGTACCAACGACGACCAGACTGCTTTAACCCATACAACGTCTTTTGCAGGAGACAGACCTTTCCCAAGGAGCTTGGCGCAGGATACCCTGGTGGTTGAGACATGTAAATAGTTTCTTTGTCGGTGAGTTCTCCGTTTAGGTACGGGCCCTTAATGTGGATCTGATGGAGCTCCATGTCATTCGCAGCGGCCAGCGCTAGCACGGTGCGTATTGATGCCAACTTTGCGACTGGAGCAAAGGTGTCGAAGTAATCAATGCCGGGAACTTGTGAGAAACCTTGCGCGACGAGTCGTGCTTTGTATTGCACAACGTTCCCAGCAGCGTCCTTCTTAGCTCGAAACACCCATTTGGATCCGAGAATGTTCGCGCTGCTTGGAGCATCGGTGAGTCTCCAGGTACCAGCCTCACGGAGCACAGCTAACTCCTCATGTATGGCGGACTCCCATAGGTGCCAGTCGGGCCGTCATTTTGCTTCAGCCAAGGTTCGAGGTTCGATAGCCTCGACCTCGCTGGTTTCAGCTACGAGTACGTACCCATCGACTTCATCGGCTACCATCATCCAGTTGGCTGTCCCTTCTCCTTCCAGCATCTCCGGCACTTTTTCAATGATGGAAAGCATCTGTACTCCTGTCGGGATGACAGGATCAGATGATCGGTGAGAGGATGCTCCATGTCCATCGAGGATATCTCGAACGTGCTGACTGGGCTTTCGCAGACGTTTGGCAGGTGCCTCAGCATCGGATTCGGACTGTGGTTCGCTGGTGTGGGACACAGATGGCGCAGTAGGTATGGGTGCGTCGGAGGGGAGGGCTTTGGTTACTGGTGCGTTAGTTTCCGTCTCGATTATTTGCCAATTCTCCCCCTCGAGGCGAGAAACTGATGCGGTACTGTTGTCGAAGTGGACATTGCGTTCCACTGTGACGGTTTTCTTTTCTGGCCAGTAAATGCGGACACCCTTACTTCGTTCATCGATACCCATCCAGCGTCCTTCTTTAACTCTTCCACCGAGCTTGTCACCACCTTCCGTGCGTACCCAGACCTTTTCACCCCACTCGCGTACATGCTTAAGGTCAGGTTTCTCTCCAAAAGCAGCTTCATGTGGAGTTTTATTGCTGACCGCCTTTGTTGAGGTTCTATTCATCAACCATACGACATGCCGAGCAGCTTCTCCCCACAGGAGCCTGGGGAGTCCACTCACGTGCAGTAGGGCTCGGACTCGCTCGACAATCGTACGATTGTGACGCTCAGCGACACCATTCTGTTGTGGAGTATCATGCACCGTGAGTTTTTGTGCTGTTCATTTGGATTTTAAATAACCAGCAAATCCTTGTCCTAGGTATTCGCCTCCTCGGTCTGAGTGGAGCTTCTTGATAGAAGTGCCGAGCTGTGTGGCGACCCAAGAGTCATACTCTTTATGTGCTTCTAGCGCCTCGTCCTTGGTGCGTAGAAGGTATAGGTGGGTTAATCGCGACATGTCATCAGTGAAGGTAATGTAATATCTTTTTCCGGCTTTTGTTGCGACTGGTGCTGGTCCCCATAGGTCACTATGGACTTCATCTCCAAAAGCAGAGGCTCTATTGCCTTCCCTGATCTTTGGAACAGGCTTTCGGGTTGCTTTGGCATATACGCAGGATTCACAAAAGAACGGTTCATCTGTCGGCAGCGTCGTAAGTTTTACCCCTGTTACAAACCCTTTTGTAACTAATATTTTGGCTGTTTCAGGAGAGATGTGACCCATCCGTCAATGGAATTGGTCAAGGGTAAGTACGTCCTCCACTGAATTTGCCGTCTCCTGCTCATGTGAAACACGATAGAGGCCATGTCCTGATTTTGGGACAGTGCCAACGAGCTGCCCGTTCCGTTCCCGTATAATGCATTTGCCGTCTGCAAATGTCACGGCGAACCCTGCGTCGTCGAGTCGTCCAATGGATATGAGTGTGTAGCCAACATCGGGTGAGTACAAAACCTCAGTCAAATTGAGCTGAGATGCGGTTACTCCGTTAGGTACGTCGATAACCATTTCACCCGTGCCGACAGCCTCAAAACTCTTTCTGTTTGCAGCTCGGAAGGATTTTGGGCTTATTGAGGTAAAACCTTTTACCGCATCTCGGTATGGCGTTATGTGCCTTGTGCATCCGGAGTCATATACTTCAGTTTGAGTTGAGTTTTCCGCCGCACTGTTGACCTCTGCGCAGACTGCGTGCGCATCCTCTTGGTCGACACTGACAAGCAAACAGGTGTCGCTTTCATCAGTAGGCAACTCCTCTATCTCATGACCGGTTTCTGAGTCATCTCCGACTTCAGAAAACCAGTTGTCTGCACAATCCTCTGCATCCGAATCGGATTCATAGTTCGATAACAGTAGGTAGCTCGTCATCCGAGTCCCAATCAGCGAAGAAGGCGGCACCGTCTTTGCCATCTGATTCCACAGCCGCATTACTAGGTGAGTCATGTTTCTTGTCACCAGTGGCTTTAGCAGGTTTAGGACACTTATTTTTATAGTGTCCCGTGTCTCAAGTGTGACAATGGGGGGGACCACCCTACCATCGTACTTGTATATGTCAATGAAATTGCGATCATAGGCATTCTCGCCGCTGTCAGCGAACTCAAAGCGCAAATCGGAACGCGCTACAAAATAATTGAGCTAGGAGAAATAAACCATTTTCTAGGCATCCACATCACCCGAAATCGCTCGGAAAGGATGATAACCATTGACCAGTCCCACTACATCGACCGCATGCTGACTTGATATGACATGGAGCAGTGTAAACCGGTGTACACGCCTCTGGCACCAGGCACCAAACTTACTCCCAACACGGAAAAATTTTCCGACACCACTATCACCTCCCGCTATCAGCAGATTGTAGGATTGCTCATGTATGCCATGCTAGGTTCGTGACCGGACATCTGTTTTGCTGTAAACTGTCTCTCACAGTTCGGCTCAAATCCCACAGAGGAACACCTCCTCGCTGCACAGCATGTGCTTCGTTACTTGTCCACAATGCAAGGCCTACGATTAACATATGGCAGGAACGACTGCACCAAGCTCATCGGTTACAGCGACTCTGACTGGGCCACCAGCACTGACGGCCATCAATCAACAACCGGCTACATATTCATACTGTCAGGGGGATCCGTAGCGTGGGCAACGCAGAAGCAACAAACTGTAGCTTTGTCATCCACCGAAGCTGAGTATATGGCACTGACGGAAACCATGAAACATGCCCAATGGACCACTTCCCTACTTCAGCAACTTGACTTTGAAGTCGCACTCCCAATCGACATTTTTTCAGACTCGCTGGGTGCTCGTGCGATTCCCTCGAACGCCGTTTTCCACAAGCAAACGAAACATATCGATATCAAGTACCATTACATTCTTGAGATCTCACCTGTGTCAACGAAAGACAACACAGTCAACCTCCTGACGAAGCCCCTGGCCCACGACCAACACCAAAAAATGCACGTGAAAATGGGTCTCGTCGATGGCTCAATCACGGGGGAGTGTTGTGAAGATGACTGACCCATCTCCGAGTACCATCACTTGTTTCTATCCCTACATCCCTTCCCTGACTGATCCCCGAGTGCGCTACCTTAGTATAAGTATGCAGCTCTTGTATAACGGTGGCTCAGACCTTATCTGACACCACCTAGGTATTTCTTGCTAGTCCTAAATACCACAGACCTTATCTGATGCAGCCTATGGAGTTGTAATCTGTGCACAGAAGCTGCTCTTACAATAGGCTCAGCTCCAGTTTGGCCTTGGCTTGGGCCATGGCCTGTTGGTGGGGGAATGGGATCGCAGCAGTGTAATCGTGGCCTTGACTGTTAACTGAGTGAAATGTAGCTAAATAAATAGCCTTCGCACATGTCTATAGTCTATCGTGTCTACACCAGTCCTTCTAATATATAGTTGACATCAGTACCATTAAATATTGTGAGGAAACGCACACTCCTCCATGACCTACTCATGCAACATTACCAAAGGATGGCAGATGTTGAGCATAAACATGGCAATGACAATGGGTGCAGCGTCCAAGATGTTGAAATACTTCTCGGTGGTTATAATGACACCATTCCAGCCACCGGCTAGTTCAATAACACGATAGATGGACCTAAGATAACCAAGGTGGGTCGACATCGTGAGGTTCACACATCGAGTGCACTATGTACCGTATGACGACCGTTGCCGTGGAGATCACCAACCCAGTGACCATGATGGATTGCCGGCGTGTGAGGCCTCCGCACCCTTCGATTATATTGACCGGCTTTTCGATGTCACTTGAGGAGCTGTCGGCCTGGCTGCTCCTACCTAGTGTTTTGGACCTCAAGGGCCTCTGCAAGTGGAACCTAAGTTCGAATTCTGTGCCTAGTATGATGTACACCATAATTCCAGCTGCATCGAAAACAAGTGTTAGATAAAGTCTCACATTATGAATAATTCCAGAGGGCAGAGCTATGGGCTACAGCCAGGGGTGATAGATCCAAGAGAATGCTCACTCACCAAGTTGCAAACCGATACCTATTAGCATGATATGCATTGTGTCGATGGTGCTGGACGCATCAGCACCTCCCACAGCCTGGATTACCAGGGCTGCTACTAGTATATCAGCAGTGAGAAATACGAATAATCGTCGGGATCATCGATACAATGACAACGCATGGCAAGTGGGTAGAGAGTAAGGTTTAAGGCCACTGTAACTACATTACATATCATGAAAACCTTTTATGTACGTGCCAGTATCAGAGAAAAGATGTCCTGTTTGGTGACCGGAGATCTCGGATTTAGGCGCTCACAGACCTGGCTTCCTGGCTCGGCTCTGGCCTGTCAAAACCTGAGCCAGGCCCTGGAGCCGGATGTGCCAATGGTTTGGGCCTGGTTTGGCTCAGCCTGGCTCAGCAGACAGCCTGGGCCAAGCCGTGCCCATCACTATTCTTCACCCCGATGACCAAAGCTTTCAGAGCATTACATGGTAAGTACAGCTTCCTTCGCCTTTGTTTCTGATGATCCATATCTACCATACTTTACCACATTCCAAATCTCGCTGTGGAATTCTCAATTTCAGCCTTGTCTGACCAAGCTCTACTTGCCCTCACATATTTTTGCAAGGTGTTTGGCTGACAACACCATTGGTTTTCCTGCCAGGGTATTGACGTGAGTCAGCCAGCAGATTGCAGTGTACCCAACCATTCAAGGTTCTTCCCTCAAACTATACATGGCTATCATCACTCGAGTAATAAGTCGAGAAAGTCAAACATTCTTTAAGGTTAGTTGTGCGTTTGGTCTTCTCTGCTCCCTTTCTTCCCGTTCATCGTTCCTGATGACCACAATTGATGGGCGGACACGACACTGGTCTCACACAAAGCCTCCTCAGTATACAATTTGGAGGCAGGCTTCCGTGGATGTTGATACATTTTACATCAATTCTCTGACTCAGTCAATCATGCGCTTATTCTCCCCCCCTTTGTTTCCCTCATGTGCCTTTGAGATATTGACCCATAGTTGAAACAGGTAATTGCGAGTATCTCGCTAGTGCCGGCGTAGCACCTTGAAGTAAGTCCACCCTTCAATTCCTGTCTTCTTTAGGTTGTTTGAGGCATTTGGCTTTATGCGTAAGTGCACTGCAGAAACTTATCTCAGCTACCTTCGAGCATCACTCGCTTACCCTCTGATAATAATTCTTCCAATCCCTCAATGTTATCTACTCTCTTGACTATTGCGCTCTGACTTTCTTTTCATTTCACAGCACCCGTTTAAGAGTATATATCTTACACTATACTGACACGAGAGCATGCATCCACTGGAGACCTTTTCTTCCACAAAATAAACAACATGACAACATAATCAAGAGAGTTAGACCTGAGAAAACGTTGTCGCCCTCAAGGTGCTTTGCCTGGTACTGCGCTGGTAGACGGCACTGTATCAGAGGGACAGATGCCTTCCTCTTGTTAGTATTGAGAATAAAATTGAAAGTAATGTGATTCAATCTCTGAACGTGAGACAAATCGAGTGGAAGTCAGAAGTAGCAAGAATATCTGCACACACAACTAGGTATATGTGTCTTATGATAGATGCTATTTAAGTGTTAACTAATGCAATGTGGAGCAAATAGAATCGGATTTCACTGCTGCTATATGGTACATGAAGCTGGCTATTTATCTGACGATGCTAGAACTTGGCGCTCCTAATATTTGTGGAAAGGGAACAAAGGTAAGGTGAAATGGGGGGGATGGCGCATAGATGTTGATAGGAGCATTGACGGGTGTTGTACAAGTTTGCTTAGGGTGTGAAGTATAAAACAGTGAAAGGGAACGGATTTTGGAAGTGGATAGGGGACGTGGTCTAACTACAGGCAGGGTCGACTCAACGCGTCATGTCCCTTGATTGGGTCACGTGATCCTGGGATATGTGCCACTTGGGTCGGGATCGGCGTGCTTGTGAAGGGTCTATAGGGGTGTTCTGGACTGTTGTAGCATGTTGTGTTGTCTCTCGTGATATCGGGGTAATCGGAGGCATGGATTAGGTTGGATCGAGTGGATGTGTTCAGATTCGGCGATCTCAGGCATAGGTCGTTGTGATGTATATGCATTCGGATGTATATCAACGAGTTGATTTGGGTTTGGAATTGTGTTGTTATAATCACCGTGTCGATATGATATTTCTTTTAGTATTTCCAACACTTCCCTTTTCTGCGACTGATATAAGCTTGAGAATTTATGTATTGGGAACATGTTTACTAACCTTAAACGGCACCTCTTCGCATGCACCAGCCACGGGGTTGCACAATATGTTGTGTTGTTTCGGAGCTTGATCCAGACGCCACACATTCCGCACAGGACTCGTCAAGGCTCTACACGACTGGTGCGTGGATCATTTCGTAGAGCTTCCGCTCTTTCGGCTTCTGTTCGATGCTTTGACCTCTCGGCCTTGATTTTCCCATCAACCTTGGTCGCTTGCCTATCTAATAGCAATTAGTCAATTATGTGGAAACAAAACTTTATCAATTCATACCTTGAGTTAGTGTTCTGAGTGGGGATGCACTTAGAAAGATGGGATTCCCAGCTATGAAGGCAATATATGTCTTGCAAGTAAACCCATGTCGACATAAAACGCGGCGTTCTTCCACAGACGTAGCGTGAAGTAATTTCAGCCCTCGCTGTTCGACCGAGCTGTACTTCCCGTCCGCCTCGACGGATGAAGCATGTGAAAGGCTTAGTCGCAGAGCAGGTGTTGATGTGTCTTATTAGGAAAATGACAGAACAAGAAGAGAAGAAAGTTACCTCTCCAGGGTTGCAAGCTCAAGGGCTCGCAAAGGCCTTGATGTATTTGACCGAATGTAGGACTTTCTTTGTTTTCGAGGCTGATATTTGGAATCTCTTTCACTTGGTCTAGAGGTTCCAATTAAGTATCTGAGGATATGAACCCATACACTCATTTTAAAGAAGAAAAAAAGAAAAAAAAAAAAGAAAAAAGAAAAAGAAAAAAGAAAAGCGGCTGATTAGTTGGATGAACCCACCTGACTTTCTTAGAGACAACCATGGCGACGACTACGCTGACGCAGACACCTTGCAAGGCGGTACTTCTTGTTACTGGCATCTGAAGTTGCAGTAGTTAGAAAGTAATGATCTATGTAGCCCCTTCGTGTGCCGTTCTAGATGACCAATGATGTATCGATGTCGTTTGATCGGGTACGCGGCATATCTAACTTACAGGGGTTTAGCAAGTTGAGCTCCTTCCAATGTAAATTCAGGGTGTATAAATGGTGAGGCAGGACTTAGACTGCGTGAAATGCTGCTTTTGCACTCCCGACTGATATGTGAGCACAGGCACGGCCTGTCCACAAAACTGCGCTTCTTGCCGGGAGCGAAAGCTGATGGCATGGCAGCAATTTTGCAGCGTCTGCTGGCGTAAATTTTGAAAGCTGACCCTATTTTGACAAACCTCAGTCATGTAGCAATGACTCAACTCAAAACCTGATTCTGCCAAAGGGAAGACCCAGAAAACTCGTACTGCAGTATATTGGACCATACCACATGATCAAGGTGTATAATGAACCCTTGAAAGTGACCCTATAATTACCCGACAAGCTGAAAAGCTGCTGTATTTCACCAGTCTTCCACTCAAGCCTCGTACGGTGATACGAGGCTAACAACGACGAGCTGTTTCCTCGCTGTGAAGCCAAGTCATTTTATGACTTTGGATTGAACAACGACAAAGAGTGGCTCGTCGACAAGATTAGCACACACCGATGGATAAGATCGACAGACATGGAGCTCCAGGTCCACTGGACCCTAGGTGACCTGACATGGGAGCCCATGTCGTCCTGCAAGGATCTCAGAGCTCTTGATCATTATCTGGCGCTCCAGGGAGTGGGTAACCACGCAACCTCCCCAAGCAATGCTAGACGCATCAATCACATGTATACCACGTGACACGCCAGCCATGGTGCAGATAAATTTTCACCTTGGATCTTTCCGAGGCACATTGCTTCTTGGAAGCAACCACCACCACCATCATCTCCCCATGAAGATGATGCCATGGAAGGATGGAATGGACATTGATCCATCAACGTCCAAGCCACGCTCATTGGCCCCGAAGCAAGGGGCCGCTGACATCCTACGAGGACTAGTCAATCAGGAACACTGGATGATCATAGGATGTGAAGACACTTTGACAATTGTCCACCCGGCCGACTGCAACACCTGCATGGCGAAGGATGAGAACGTCAGTGACACCATTGACACAGCCTGGGGGTGGTTCCCAAGGGCCATCACACATGACACGTGAGTGGAGCCCTTGCAGGACATCCATGACCTCAAGAAGGAGGTCAAGCACTTAGAACGCATGGTCAAAAACTGCGACGACGCGCTCGACACCAAGCGCATCAAAGTAAAACAGCTAGAGGAGCAGCTTAAGGCGCTCCAGCACACACACACAGCCTCGAAAAGGCCACACCAGGACTGAGCCACTGACTCAGTGGCCATCCCATCATTACCACACATGACAGCACCTTTGCCAGCACGTGCAGCTTCAGGACTAGCCTCCCAAATATCAGCCCCCACCCCAACATCAACGGAGGGGCTGAGCGCACCATCCAATGCAGCGTACGATGACATCCCAGACGGATGGCAGTCCAACTCCTCCATCTGGAAGTCATGTGACCCAGACAGGGCTCAGCTCATAGCTGAGCAACCCAAAACGAAGTGCAAGACATTGTGCGGCACCCCCAACACACACAATGGCCTGGCCATTCGAAGGAACGTGCAATCGGCGCGTGCCTAGCAGCGTCACCGTCGCACACAATCAATGACCCTGCCATGCAACAGCAGGTAGCTATGATCGAGGCCCATTACATTGGCCCCCACATAGACCTGCCGCCAGTGGTGGGGCCACTCCACCTTCCCTACCCATGGGAAGGGGAAATCATACCACTTGGAGACCCGCCAATCTCCGAGACAGGTTTCCTACCACGTCCCATAGGAAAGGCGCCACAGCAATGTATGCAGTGGTACAATGTCTGTCCACTCGGCGAGGCTCGATTCATCAAGCTCCGGCTGCGTGCAAAGGAGATGCTGCAGTACCTGCGCACACGTGAGATGATTGGCGCATTCAAGCACATAAAGTGCAAGCAATGCGCTCGCAATCCCAAGCGGGATTGTTTCGTGAGAGCGAGCGGTACTCTGCTCGATATAGCAGCCATCCTGAAGGGCTGGATCCACAACCCAGAGGGAATACTCACCCCCATCCAGGGCTGTCCACGAGTCAACCTGCAGGTTACCTGGACTTGGACTCGCAGGTTTGCCAGCTTCCAGAAGTGGAACCTGGACTTGACCTGAGTTTTTCTGCAGGTTGACTTGGACCCGCAGGTTAAACCTGCAGGTGACTTGCAGTGACTTGCCAGATTATTCCAAGCTGACTCACACCGTGCAAGTGAATGATGCGTCTCCTCCCGTGGGGATGGGGGTGAGCTATTTCACACATCCTTACATCCTATTTTGACCATGCTCCTCTAGCAACATCCACAGATGTCAAGTGTGCATTCAGTCAGGGCCGCCTGACTGTATCACGGATGCATCACTCTCTGAAGGAAGAGTTGACACGTGCAGGGACCATACTCAGCACATGGCTGTCATATGAAGGACTTGTTCCTGAGGAATGTGTTGTAGAGTTGCTGCATGATAAGAGTAAGCATGTCAAGAAGGCTGTTGTGCAGAAGGAAGTAATAGTAGTTGAATGACATGTAAATGACATGAATTCTTGGCATTTAAGGCTTGCAGGTCTGCGAGTCACCTGCGGAATTCCAAAGGCCAAACCTGGACTTGGCAGGTTTTTAGGCGCCGGGTCACCTGGACTTGTGGGAGTTGGATCTGCAGGTTAAAATCACAGGTTGAACTGTGAGTCACCTGCAGGAACCTGGACTCGTGGACAGCCCTGCCCCCATCCATGACATGCAGATGGGAGCCTTAACCTTGCAGACATGGATGTCTGGATGTGGTTGAAGGCCATCACGCCCCAAGTCAAAGGGGTCACGTCAGCCCTCAAGTCGAGACTCATCGACTTATTCAGCTCAACTGACAAATGGTCAAGCATTGTTGACACCAAAGAATGCCTGATGCTGCAGAGCACCAGCCTCCGGCTGTTGATCATGGGCCCATATCCTGTAAGAGGTCCAGCTGGCCCAGACATCCCTCTCACTGATATCGCACAGTGGCTGGCCCGCTATGCTGGCGTCACTCAGGAGCACATGGCTTGCATTGCACAATATGTTCAATGCAGCCTCACAGGTGCTGCATTCAGTGCCGCCACCCACGAGGGCCAATGGAAGGTCCTCGAGACCAGCCACATGAGAACCACAGCACCGCCACCACTCACCCATGCCCAACTCGACCAGGAGCTTGTGAGCATCTGGCCACCTCCGCCGGCCAATGACTTGGCCATCGAGGCCATGCTCCACAAGGACATGAGCCCTGACGACCAGGCGGGGACCCCTGACATCAGTGAGGTAGAACCACCTCACCCAAACACCTCTGCACATGCAGATGTGCCCTGAGCAGAGCCCCATACTCCACCGGCCCCATATGACACTGACATAATTGTGTTGGAATCACTTGAGGACTCCATTATGGAGGACTTGTACACCTCATGAGTGATTCATAGAGGGAGAGGGAGTAAATGTAAAGATACCGATCTTATTGCCTTGGTCACAAGGGCACGCAGAACGTGACCAATGTGTGGTATTCTGATGCTACGTAGTGACAGTATAGGTTTAAGATGCGATGGGAACCGCTGGCCGGTTCCCACGCCTAAACTATACAGTGGGTCCCTAAGGGTCCCACTGGGATTAGGTAATAACTAGTGTACATGTAGATACATAGGTTATTTACACCCTCCCCCTCTATAGACAACTATAGGGGTCAACTATTACTCATAGAGGTCATCCATAATGGAGTCCTCTAGAGTGGCCGACATGATGATGTCATCATCGTACGGGGCCGGTGGAGCGCGTGACTCCTCCGGGGGCACCTCCGCATCATCGGTGGTGATTGGGTGAGGCTGGTCGGCCTCACCACTAGCGGTGGTGTCCGCTTGGGCGATGAGGGCAGCGTCCTCGCGGAGCATGGCCTCAACGGCCAGATCCTCAGTCTGAGGAGGGGGCCGGAAGCGCGCCAGCTCTTGGTCGAGCTTAGCGTGAGTGAGGGGTTGCGGTACCGTGGCCCTCACATGGCTGGTCTCGATGACCTTTTGTTGGCCCTTGCGGGCGGCGGCACTGAATGCCGTGCCGGTGATACTGCATTGAATGTAATGTTCTATGCGTGCCACTCGCTCGCGAGTGACCCCCACGTAGTGGGCCAACCATCTCGCGATCTCGGCGAGTGGGATGTCGGGGCCAGCTCGGCCCCCCACAGGGAATGGGCCCGTGATGGAGAGCCACACGGTGGTGCTCTGAGGCGTCAGCACCTCCCTGGCATCGACGAGGCTCGACCATTGGTCTGTCGAGCCAAACAGGTCGAGCAGCCTCGCCCTGAGTGGTGATGCGACCCCTTTGACCCAGGGCGCAAGGGCCTTCAACCACATCCAGACGTCCATGTCGTCTAGGTTGAAGGTGCCATCCGCGTTGTCACGGATGGCCGATGGAATTCCTTCAGGGTTGTGTATCCAACCCTTCAGGATGGCTGGGATATCGTGTGGGGTACCGCCCACTATCACGAGACAATCCCTTTTGGGATTGCGAGCGCGTTGTTCGCGCTCGATGCGTTTGAATACGCCAATCATCTCGCATGTATGCGCGAGCTGTGGCATTTCCTTTGCCCACGCTAGGAGTTCGATGAAGCGTGGGTCGTCGAGTGGGCAGACGTCGTACCATTGGGTACGACGCTGTTGGGCCTTCCCTACCGGTCGTGGTAGGAGCCCCGTCTCAGAGATCAGTGGATCTCTGAGTGGGATGAGCATCCCCTCCCCCGGGTAGGGAGGGTGAACTGTCCCCGCCGGCGGAGGCAGGGCTACACCAGGCCCGATGTACTGCGCCTCGACCTGTGCTATCTGCCGTTGGAGGGCGGGGTCGTTGATGGTGTGCGATGTTGACACTGCCAGGTAAGCGCTGATCGCGCTTTCCCTCGCAATGGCCAGCCCATTGACGGTGTTGGGGGTGCCGCGCAATTTCTTGCGCTTTGTCTTCAGCTGCTCTGCCAGCCGCTGTGCCCTTTCCGGGTCGTACGTCTTCCAGACGGACGAGTCTGACTCCCATCCTGGTGGGATGTCGTACGCAGAGTCGGAGGGTGCGCTATACCCCTCTGTCGTTGTCGTTGTCGTGGTCGGCACCGACAATCGGGACGCTAGCCCCGATGTTGCACGCGCCGGCAAAGGCGCCCTCACGCGAGGTGATGATGGCCCGGCCACTGGGTCCGTGGCCGGGTCATGTCGCGGCCTGTTTGAGGCAGCGTGGACCAGGGTGACCTGGAGCTGGGCTGCGCTCAGCTGCTGCTCCAGCTCCTTGATCTTGGCACGCTCGGTTTTGAGCGCATCGTCACGGTCTTCGACCGCATGTCCCAATTCTTTGACCTCTTTCTTGAGGTGATGGATGTCCCGGAGGAGCTCTTCTCGTGCGTCACGCGCGATGCCCCTTGGGAGCCATCCCCAGGCTGCATCGACGGCGTCGCCGATGTCTTCGTCCCGCAGTTTGACCTTGCGGGTGCCTGTCGTGGCCCTTAGGTGCACGGCGTGGTCCGCGCATGTCACGCAATCGTCCAGGTGGACGATGGCGAGGGCGTCCTCCCATCCCACAATCGTCCAGTGCTCCTGGTCTACTGGAGCACGGAGAATGTCTGCGCCCCCCTGTCTCAGGGCCGTTGCTCGCATTGTGGACATTGACGGATCAACGTCCATGCTATCTTTGGGGGCACCATCTTTGTGGAGATGATGGTGGTCTGCTTCCAAGAAGCGATGCGCCCTTGGAAAGATCCGAGGTGAAAATTTAACCGTGCCGTGGCCGGCGCATCACGTGGTCTGCATGTGACAGACGTGTCTGGGGAGGTCGCATGGCTTGCTCACCCCTCGAAGCTCTAGATAGCTATCTAGGGCTTCAAGGTCCTTGCAGGATGACATGGGTTCCCATGTCACGTCGCCTAGTGTCCAACGGACCTGGAACTCCAGGTCCGTCGAGTTTATCCATCAATGTGCGATAATCTCATCGACAAGCCACTCCTCGTTGTCATTCACTCCAAAGTCATAAAATGACTTGGCCTCACGACGAGGGAATAATTCGTCGTTGTTACCCTCGTATCGCCATATGAGGCTTGAATGGAAGACCGGTGATATGCGATGGCTTTTCAGCTCGTCGGGGAGATCAAGGGTCACCATCAAGGCGTCGTTGTGAGCCTCGACGACACGGTACGGTCCGATGTACTGCGGGACTAGTTTTCTGGCTCATCCTTTCGGGAGAGTTAGGTTCTGTGTCGAGAGGTAGACGCTGTCATTGGCCGCGTACCTGTCCCTCGCCGTACGTTTCTTGTTCGCATGAAATGTTTGCGTCACTCAATGCTCTATGATTGCATCGTGTGCTGCCATCAGGTTCCATTTTGCATGATGTGCAAACCGGGCTACCCCATTGAACGGGGTGTCCACGGCTATGGGGAGGTCTATCCACTGCATATAGCCATGGTTCAGCTCGAAAGGTGCGAACCCTGTGGTCGCACTGATGTTGCTGTTGAGGGCGACCTCAACCATCGGGCATTTCAATGCCCAATCCTTCTGATCATCCCTGACGACCACGCGCAATATCTGTAAGGGCAACCCTGGCTAGTTGTGGAGATCACACTACCACACAACTGACAAGGGGAAATCCAAAGTATGTATAAATGAACGGAGTATACAAGAGAGGGGATTCTCACCTGACAAGGGGAAATCCAAAGAGAAAAGTCTAAGGACCCCTCAATGTCAGCGAGCCCGTATTATACTACGCTGCGCAGCCAGGGACAACACTTGGCGCCCGCCATCAACCCTGCATCCCCCTGACCCTTGATCGACCCTTGATGCCACCTATTATGCGAGTCGCTTGATTTCCGACACTGTTCCGGGAGTGGAAGTCGGAAATTGGAGCGGAACTGGAAAGGCGAACAGAACTGGTGGAAGTTCTCCCAGAAGCGGAATCATTTCCGAAAGCGGAGGCGGAGATGGAATTGGAACCGGAAGCGGAGTCGGAAATGGAGTCGGAACTGGGTGTGGTGTCGGAACTGGAAATGGAAAACAGGGTGTCCCCTGACATCACCCCCCCTCTAGCGTGCTGCGTCCTCGAAGCACAGGACACGAGGGATTGAAATGCCAGCGAGCGGATTCGGCGAGGGGCACCGGGATGCGTCCTATAGAACTCACGGAGTTTGTCTGGAGCGGAAACATCTTGCTCTGGGACCCACGAATTCTCTTCGTACCCATACC
Source organism: Gautieria morchelliformis (assembly GCA_015179125.1). Lineage (NCBI taxonomy): Eukaryota > Fungi > Basidiomycota > Agaricomycetes > Gomphales > Gomphaceae > Gautieria > Gautieria morchelliformis. Next base: position 21,945 of record WHVA01000821.1, read on the forward strand.
CTTCCCATTTCACGAGGAATTGGAGTCGTCCTCGCACAAACCGGCTGTCCAGGATCCGTTCCACCACATAGTGCTCTTCCCCATCTACAATTTCCGGCGGAGGTGGCGTATGAGCCTTCCGACCTGGAATTGGGTCCTCAAGCATAGGGAGTAACTTCACCACGTTGAAGACGGGGTGGAGGCGGGACATGGACATCGGAAGTCGGAGGCGGTATGCATTCCGTCCAACCCTCCGCGTCACTGTGAAGGGCCCAAGGTAGCGGTGGGAAAGCTTCTGCGAAGGGCGTGTGGTGCGGATGTCACTTGCATCTAGGTACACCTTGTCTCCAACTTGGTACTCCGGGGCAGGAACCCGGCGTTGGTTGTAGTACCTTGCCATGTCATCCTTGGCCTTCGCAAGGGCCGACTTGGCTTCCGAAAGGGTGGAGTCCATGCGGTCTCGGAACTCATTGACCGTCTCGAGTCGGGAGTCAGCCTGGCGTGGTTCGAAGCCCATCCGCGGGTGTCGTCCGGAGTCGAGCATGAAGGGAGTCTGTTGTGTGGCAGAATGGACATGGTTGTTGTATTGGAATTCCGCCAGCGGAAGTAATTCATCCCAGTCATCCTGCCTCTCATTGACAAAGAGGCGGAGATATTGCTCCAACTCCTGATTGACCCGTTCCGTCTGTCCGTCACCCTGCGGATGGTATGCCGTGGTGGTAGCCAGCTTTATGCCGAGCAGTCGGTAGAGCTCCCGAGTCAGTTCCGCGACAAACTGCGGACCTCGGTCGGAAACAACTTGCTTCGGGAGCCCATGCAACTTCCAGACATGTGCAAGGAACAGGCGGGCCGCTCCGAGGGCTGTGATCGTCGTGTGCATCGGAATGAAGTGGGACACCTTGCTTACCGAATCCACGACGTTCATGATCGCATCGTAGCCATGAGACTCTGGGAGTTCAACGATGAAGTCGACACTAATGGTGTCCCAGCGGGACTCGGGAATCGGAAGCGGAACAAGTTCCCCGACAGGCGGATGTCGTTGCGCTTTGGTTCGGAGACAAAGGTCACACGTCTTCACGTACTGTCCAATGTAGCGGGACATCTGAGGCCACCAGTAATTCCGAGCGACTAACTCCAGCGTCTTCCACCTGCCAGCATGCCCAGCGACCCGTGTGTCATGGTGCTGGGACACGATGCGACGGCGGAGCTCTGCCCCACCTGGAACATAGACCTTGCCTCTGAAGTGGAGCAGTCCATCACGTTCCGACCATTCCGCTGCCCGTACAGACCGTGAGTGCTCTTTCCGGAGTTCCTCCACTGCCTTCACCACCGACTCCTCCTTCTCTCCATTCCGGTACTGCCTCTGGACATCCCGGAGCATTTCCGCTTCCGCCCCAACTGCAGTCACTCCTTCTAGGGCACGGATTGCAAAGAGACTTGGGCGGAGCAGTGTCATATCCGCGTTGTCTCCACTTCCGCTTCCATGATCCGCGCGGCGGGATAGGGCATCGGGCTTGCCCATGGTGCGGCCGGGGCGGTGGTGGAGCATGAAGTCAAACCGGGACAGGTGTAGGGACCACCGTGCTTGTCGTCGGTTTAGTTCTTAGACGTGCGGAAATACTCGAGGTTCTTGTGGTCTGTCCAGATCTCAAAAGGGCATAGAGCACCCTCAAGGAAGTGTCGCCACTCCTCCAGCGCTCGGATGATTGCCAGCATCTCCTTGTCATGGATCTCATAGTTCCGCTCGACCGGACTAAGGCTCTTAGAGAAGAAGGCAATCGGATGCCACCCCCCACCATCTTCCGATGACTGCTGTGACAAGACCGCTCTGGTAGCTGCGTCGGAAGAATCCGCCTCGACTCGATAAGGGCGAGAGTCGTCGGGAAAGATCAGGACCGGGGCGGAAGTGATCAGCTCCTTGAGTTTGTCAAAGGAAGCCTGTTCCGGCTCTCCCCACCGCCATCCAACCTCCTTCTTGGTGAGGTCGAAGAGGGCACGGGCGTGGCAGGAGAAGTCCTTGATGAACCGCCGGTAGAAATTGACAAACCCAACGAAGGACTGGACCTCCTTCTTGTTTCGCGGCACGGGCCAATCCGATACACCGGAAACTTTGACTGGGTCCATTTCCACCTTTCCTTCCGACACAATCACCCCAAGATACTCTATCCGTGTCCGCTCAAATTCGCACTTTTCCGGCTTGAGACACAGGTTGTACTCCCGGAGCCGTTCCAGCACTCTCCGCACGACTTCCCGATGTTCAGACATTGTTTTTGTGAAGATGAGGATGTCATCGAGGTAGACGCAGACAACCCCTTCTGCTATCATGTCACGGAAAATGTCATTCATCATTGTCTGGAATGTGGCGGGACTGTTGGTGAGGCCAAAGAACATGACCTGTGGCTCAAAGAGTCCTCGGTTGGTGCGGAACGCGGCCTTCCACTCGTCTCCCTCCCGGATCCGGACATTATTGAAGCCCCAGCGGACATCCAGCTTAGTGAAGTACCTTTCCCCGCGGAGTTGTGTGATCAGTTCGGAAATGAGTGGAATGGGGTACCGGTTCTTGATCGTGATCATATTCAAGGCCCGGTAGTCCTGCACAAGTCTGAGCGAGCCGTCCTTCTTCTTGATGAAGAACACCGGAGATGCCATGGGTGACTTGGAAGGGCGTATCCTCCCTGTACGGAGGTTTTCCGCAAGGAATGCGTCGAGCTCTACCTGCTCCTTGGGTGACAGCGGGTAGACTTTGCAGTTGGTGGGCTTTGACCCAGGCTCCAACTCGATGGCGTGGTCCCACAGCTTCCGTGGAGGCAGGGTATCAAACGACTCCTTGGAAAAGACGTCATCGAACTCTCGCAGGTACTCCGGAATTTCCGCCTCTAATCTATCATGCCTCTTGGAGGCTTCAGCAAGGCGTTGCGAAATATTTCCGGTGGCGCGGATGTGTTCCGCTTCCGGCGGAAGGTTTACGTACAGCAAGCGCTCCCCTTCCGCCAGAATGTCTTCCGGGCCGAGTCGGATGACGTCGGAGTCGGAATCGGAATCGGAATCGGAAGTGGGATCTGGTTCAAATTCCGCTTCCGAGGCTTCTTCTGCAAGCAGTGGATGGGGGCCAGAACGACATGCCTGTATGAGCCGTTCGGTCTTCCGCTGCTCCTGGCGCTCCTTCCGCACTTCCGACCTGCACATGTGACACTTGGCTGGACATCGACTCATCAGTACCTTCCGAGTCTTCCAATTGATCTCCGGGTTGTGCTCCTGAAGCCAGGTAAACCCGAGGATGATGTCCTGCTTCCCCAGGCTGGTGACTGCAAAGGAAGTGCGTTCTGAGTGTCCATCGTAGCGGAGAATTGTGTCTACTATCTCCGTGATGGACCCTGCCTCATTGGGCTTCCATCCACATTGAACACCGGGATTGCACGTTGCAACTTCCGCGTGGTCAGTCGGTTCCGTTCCACATAGTCCTGATCCATAAACTGACCAGTGGCCCAGCAATCGACAAGGGCAGGTCCGGATTTGACTTCCGCCGTATCTGTCGTCTGGATCTCCACCTTAATGACTAGTGACTTGGGGCCAGGGGTGGCAGCAACAACATAGCACTTCGGAAGGCGTCTCTCCCAAGGGCGGATGCGGGATGGATGGGGTGTTGGATTTGGTTTTTGTGTGACTTTATCCGGTGGGTCTGTACGAAGTGAAGGGAGTGGGGGCTTTTCATTCTCTACTTCAAGACAGGCAAACCGGTTATGTACAGGCAGCAGGGGCACACATCTCACCCGCTGCGTGTCACAAAATCCGACGCATTTTCCGCTTCCGGTGGACCATGTTCCGCATTTTCGGAAATTCCTTCCGCAGCGGGCACTCCGCTTATGTCCGCAAGTGCGAGGAACTCTGGAAGGAGCTCGAGTGTCTCCTCTGTGGTCATAAGCCGGATATCAAAGGCTTGGGGGCACTCGCGAGCGTAGTGGCCTGGTTGTCGACAGCGGAAGCAGGTGATAGTTCCGTGGCCTTTTCCGCGCATGCGGTCAACATCCATCGGGGCAGGGCCACTCTTCGAGGGAGGGGGCTATGGTTCCTAATGGGAGCAGGCAGAGCAAGCATTGGAAATATTTTCCGTGTGGGAATGAATGCGCTTCCGGGTTTTGGCACAGGTGGAGTAGGATGAGTGGAACTGCGTGTCATGTTCCGGCTCGTCTCCATGAAGGCCTCATTTGCCTCCCTGTTCCGAGACACCTTCTGCGCAGCTTGGTACCACCCTTCCGGGTCATCAAAATCCGGAGCTCCATCCCCAAGCAGCGCAACTTGGTTCTGGAGCGTCGGATCAAGTCCTCGTCGGAATTTGATGACGATCGTCTTGTTGTCGTCATATTCTGCAAGGTCGATGAGCTCCTGGAAGCGATCGATGTAGTCGTCGACCGGATCCTTGGCCTGGTACCAGCTTGTCCCCTCAAGCTTCGTAAGGGCTGTGAGCTGCTCGTTTTTCGGGCAGAACTGGTCGGAAAATGTCTTCTCGAAGGCGTCCCAGTCCGGAAGTAGTTCCCCTTGCCCTTTGCTTCATGTCGGATCACCTTGTTTGCAAAACGGGCTGCGCGGTCCGATTTGAAAAAGCACAATGTCCAGTGAATCCGAGCCTGGTCGTTCGGAAAGAGGTCTCCGACAATTGCGAAGTAGATGCTGCATGTGTTGAAGAATGCGCGTCCCTTCTCCCGATCTCCGTCAAAGTCCGCCGGAGTTGCGGGTTTGACCTTTGCTAACTTCGCGGACTTTCTCTCTTCCGCTAGTTCCGCTTTTCCGAAATCTGGATCATCCAGCATTTCATTTCCACCACTTTGTGGAATATCTAACTTAGCCAAAATCGCTTGTAAGGCTGTTTCAATCGCGTCGGTCTTCATCCGGTTCCGCGTCAATTCCTCCTCCATATTCCGAAGACGATCATCCGGATCCATGTTGGAAGGAGAAATATGGGACGGGATTTCCGGGGTTGGGAGCTCGACGTAAGAAGAGGGGCTGTCGTATGCTGTGTGTGTGGAAGAGGTTGCGATTCCGAGTCGCTGTCTCCGATTCCGAACGCACCTATGGCGAATGCAACGTGCAGTACGACGCCGGTCCTCTAGGGAGAGACTTTTCTGCTGTAAGGGCAACCCTGGCTAGTTGTGGAGATCACACTACCACACAACTGACAAGGGGAAATCCAAAGTATGTATAAATGAACGGAGTATACAAGAGAGGGGATTCTCACCTGACAAGGGGAAATCCAAGAGAAAAGTCTAAGGACCCCCCAATGTCAGCGAGCCCGTATTATACTACGCTGCGCAGCCAGGGACAACACTTGGCGCCCGCCATCAACCCTGCATCCCCTGACCCTTGATCGACCCTTGATGCCACCTATTATGCGAGTCGCTTGATTTCCGACACTGTTCCGGGAGTGGAAGTCGGAAATTGGAGCGGAACTGGAAAGGCGAACAGAATGGTGGAAGTTCTCCCAGAAGCGGAATCATTTCCGAAAGCGGAGGCGGAGATGGAATCGGAACCGGAAGCGGAGTCGGAAATGGAGTCGGAACTGGGTGTGGTGTCGGAACTGGAAATGGAAAACAGGGTGCCCCTGACAGCCTCTAACTTGGATTATATACTATTAGCTATCCCCGCTTCAATAAATGGCAGTATTCTGGAACCGGATCAAATACAATTATGCAGTTCCAATGTGTCAGGGGTAGGCTTTGCACAAGCGATGCGTAAAATAGAAAATTAAATAATGTGGTTGAGTTCATGGAACCTTGTGGTGGCCACCACTGCTGTAAAACTAAAACTGTGGTATGTAAAGAGACATGAATACAGGATTCATACCTGTTTTGGATCTAATAACGTTTTAAAGGGCTCTAGAAATTACAGCGTATTATGTATATAATGATGCGCTCCTGCTAGCTTTACCAACCGTGACCAACGCTCCTGGAAACTTTCAAGATCTGCATAGCGCTTCTCATCACTAAGCTCCTTGCACTATGTTTCTGTACTCGTCCAGGACAACCTCTCTGGTTCGGGGCTGCTAGTGTTATTGCTGCAGATTTCACCCAGGAGCGGGGTGCACCCATAGGTTTTAAACGACTCTTAGGGACGAGAACAACTTCGGCGTTTCAACCTCGCTCGATATATGGTGCCATAATATGGTTCAACAATCCCTCGATTTTTTATCTGTCTTGAGTTCCCGATTACAAGATAGCAATTGAACTACATACAGTATTAGAGGAAAATCCACACCAATACGGGCCGACTTGTGATGGTGAGTGAGCTCGGTTGATCACTATTTCATTCTCGAACTAGGTCAGCGGATCAATATGCATGGAATCGCTGCATGAACTACTTACAGAGCTCTAAGTCCCCACTCAGCAGGTCTGGCTCCCGACGCCGATGATGTAACCCGAAGCATCTCAGCGCGCAGCGCCCTCTTCGTCACTTCTGTCCCTTGAACAGGGTCATGTTTTCCGCAGTAGCCGGGAATGCGCAAGGACTCATACGGTCATGGTCATATTTACACATACATTTTCTGGCACAGGCCGAGTTGATCGATGATCAGAGACGATAGTCTTCCTTCTTTCTGTGGCATATTGCCATGTCACAACCGACGCCCGTAGGTGTCTGAACTCTCAAGACGACTGTGCTTTGTTTCATTATGATATAAGTTTCCCTGGTTTCTGTAGATTTGGGAGGGGAGTCGCAAGTTCCTCACTCTCGCCAGGAACAGCGATGATAAGTCACGATGGGAAGGCAGCGAAATATTCTATAAAAAATAAAAATTTAGTACAATTAATACAATGGTCCTCCTTGTCAATAAATTAACACATCCATTCTAGCGTCCATTAATTCGTTGGTCGACGTCCTGAACCTCAATATTCTTGATCCACGCTCCGATAGAGCCACTATAAGTCTGGTAAATACGAGGTTATCTGGAGAAGTAGAATACGACAGAAACCCCTCATGTCGAAGGAATAGAGCGCGCTTCGTGCCTTTGCTCCAGAACCGTATTGCGTACGACAGGTAGTGACAGTCGCTGCATAGCCTGATACACCTGACACTCAGTGGTTGGCATGCCCACAAAAATGTTACTAACCACGTATGAAACACCCTCCAAAGTATATCTTATCCAGACATACTTCTCAGCATTCATGTACCTTTCCTTGATGCTTGAGGTCGCCTCCAAAGACAGTAATAATGAGTAAACTCACGCGATTTGCCCAATGTTGTTACTAATCGCGTATAGCAAGCTGCGGCTGATGTCTTCAGCGGAAAACTTGCGCCTTTGTCCTCCTCGCCCTTCTTGAAACCTTGCAATGACGACGCAATCATAGTCGATTTCAGCCCCAAGCGCGAATAATCCTGCCATAAATGTCCCGACAAGCATGTCCACCGTGGCGTTATCCTTGTTCCGAAAGAGCCAACATTTCTAGATGCATGTCATATAAGCCGCGTCTCATAAAGATATAGTAAGGCCACTGACCATCGAAACTGGTGGCAGGAGTCAGGAGACTCAGCAAACCCCAGAGGGTACCGCCTCCAAGACTTGTCCCGCTGACTCGTTCAAAAGTGCCGCCCGTCACTTTGATGATCGACACGCTGACCCAATATTGACTAGAAGACATGGAAATTGTGACTAGGATCGGTAGCAAAAGAACTTATACTGTGGCGGTTCGGAGACGGTCGTTCAGCACGTCAAGTGCGAAGGCCCTGCTGAACATTCACAGGCGCTGGAGGATTCTGTGGTGTTTTATCGGATGGAGACGGAGTGAATAGTTGTCCGAGAAGAAATAGACTTCATCTGGGATATGTGTGATAAAACCAGCCTTCGATGAGACACTCCATCTCATCCTCCTTCTGACTTCGAACCAAGCTCCTCACTGAAGAGCTCGTGAAAACGATGTGCGCCTCCACGTAGCATGATCTTTCGCTTCTCTTATTCTCCTCTGTCACGCCATTTACCGTCGCAGAGCGAGTGATGAGTGAGCGGATGAAGCGACACAGTCTTCAAGATTCGACGTCTCAAATCGCTCGAAATTGAGTGATCCTCCGGGAAATGCTTCAGGGTCATTTGGCAAGCTTGAGGACAACCCTGGTTCCAGCGGTGTCGAACTGGATTCAGGGCGAGGGGTGTAAGAGCCCCACTGCGGAGGAGATGCCGGGACACGTCTTCAGAGCATCCGTCAGTGCCGGGAGAACTACTAGGGCTGCGTTGGACGATTCCCATTCAAGGAAGAACGAGATGGCGGAAGGGGCTGTGAACGAGTGAAGTACACCACTGGCAAGCGACCGCCGATCTGCGAGTTGTCAGTGCGCTCTTAGCTGCGAGACAAAACCTACGTCACTGCGATATGGGAGACGGTTCGATGTAGTTTGGCAAATATATACCTCGACTATCTCTTGTCTGTCTGATATGAGAGACACTCCTAAGCACATAAGTTCAGGCTGACCTCTGGGGATTCTTCGTGCAATATCACAGCTCCACGAGTGTGACTTGATGGCTTTGGGTGTAGGCAGGGCATGAGGGCGCTCGAAGGTCGAGCCACTGCCATGTCGTACCGATCAGCCCATTTAAGTGGACTAGCGTGGCTCTGACACTCGGGTTTTCAAATTCCGGGATCCTGCAGGGCCACAATAGATAAGAGGTCTCCACTATGTACAGCCTTTAAGCTAATCAACCCCAATAGCCGTATTACAAGCCTAGTTGCTTCTGGCTTCTCCGCACCGCACCCCAGCTCCAGGGTTACACCGTTTCCGGAAGAATAAGTCATTCCGGCTCCGACAAGCACCTTCCGCCCCGCCATAACCAGGCCGATATTGCAAAGTGTGAACAGAGGTTGAGAGGATGCTCTGTACCGCCAAAGGGTTCCATATTCAAAATCTCCACATATGGAATTTACAGCAGCTGTGTACTTTTGTTAAGCAAACTCTGTGTCTTACTAAACATTTGCTTACTTTGATACTGTCCATAGCTGACAGTGCGAATGTCTCAGTTGCAGTCGATCCACTCCGTAAGCGATCCACTCCGCAGAGAAGTTAGCATAACTGGGGATGATATAGTCGCCTCCGGCACCAAGCTCTACTTCTTCTAATTGATACTCGTCTCGTACCCTTCTTCTTCGGGCTCTCCACTGATGGGTCTAGCTCTTGCTGATGAACTTGAGTGTACATTGGAAGGAAGCGAGCGTGTACTCTCTTGGATCATCACGCGTGAAGGAGACGTAGACAATGCTTGGAGAATCGGCGGCAGTCAGGTGTGGTATGGGAATGATGAAATCCTCTGTTAACCCGAGTCGGTAGCCGGTTGCATGATCACGGAAACTTGCTCTAGAACGGTGTCTGGCAACGTGTTCGCAACATTAAACTATGATTCAGAGTTAGGACAACCTCGGAAGAGACGTAAAGAAGTTTCACCTGGAATACGACATGGTCTTTGAACAAGTGCTTGACGCATGTAACGAGGTATTCCGTCTCACTCTCGGTCAGCGGTGCTGGTTTAGCGCTACTGTTGAGGACAGGCCCATATGAAGCCAGCTCAGGGACAGCACAAGCTGTGCAGCATACGCTGACTGAGTTTCAGCTGCCGTCGGGGGCGGCGCTACAGCCGTAGCATCCGGCTTTTTGGAAACCGGGGCGCTAATAGTGTCCAAAACTGCTTGGACCTTCGCGTAGTGTTGGTCATATCAACAGTTTGGATCGTATAACACTCACGAGCACCTCAGTAGCCGCTTGGGCGCGGCTGATTTTGGGAATAGAATACATCAAAAGGTTGTTTACTCGCGTCCGTATCATTGACATAAGACACAAGTTTCGATTCCAGAGCCGAGAGTGAAAAGACCGAATCTAAGGATAATCGCATATATGTCAATGTCACCTAGCATACAACTCGTGCCTTACCTTCTTTAACATAAGTTTCAGCAAAGAAGCGTCGTCAATTACCCGGAGGTACATAGCAGCCGATCTCGAACTTCGTCGTCAACGTCATCCAGGCATCTAGGAGGCTCTTTTGTCAGGAATAAGACACCGATTTCGTTATAAACGCTTACCGGGAAAGCAGCACACTGATGCTTCGTTTGACAGTCATGTCTGCGACGTTCACACCAAACTTGGCCAAGCTGGAAACCCGGCAGCCCTGACGACTGCATTTTCGAGACAACGCGATTGTAGATATAACGAATGAATTTGGTGGGTTGAGGAGCTTCGGCCTTCGATACCAAGCAAGTATAGAATTCGTACGCTGAGTTTTGTGAACTCGCAATCTTCGATGAATTCGCACAGATGCGATAACGCAGCTTCCTTAGAGTCTTGAATAAACTTGATCATATCGAAGA
>WHVA01000822.1:0-32216 GCA_015179125.1 Gautieria morchelliformis
GTGCAATTCCTGCAGAACCAACCACAGGAAGATTGGGAGGTGGCTGTATAGGCGCCTGCCTGTATCTTCTCACGGGCTGTGCTGCTGGGATTGCTGCTAACTGAGCATGAAGGGCTGCCACCTGCTGTCCAGGACTGGGATCAGGAGGACGTAATGGCCCTGCAGCAGGTTGTTGAAAGGATCAGCCGCATTGCTTCTAGGAGGAGGGTGAGGGATGGCAAAAGGAGGTGGTGGAGGGGGGTGGCTGGTTCCAAGCTCTGGCAGCAGCCACAGCAAGGGCACGCGCTCTCCGATCAGTAGGCGACGTCATACAACCCTCCTGCTCCTCCCTCGCCCTTTCACGCTCCTGCTGACGATTTCTCTCTGGAGTAGATGGATCCCTGAGAAATGCAGGCATAAGCTTAGAGGAACAATCAAGCTACCCCACTTCAACTTACATTTGCAAGCAGATGCTGTTGTTGTTAATTTTTCTTGGGCAAAGTCAGGGGAATTTATTAATTTCTAATTAAATAAATGTCAGACAGCTCACACCAGACCACAGAGAAATACATACATACCAAGGAAGGGATGGGGAGTCTGTTTGTTAGGCAAAGTCAAGGGAATTTAATAATTTCTATTTAAAAGAAAAAAAAAAACTGTCAGATGGCTCACACCAGACCACAGAGAAATATATGTACCAAGGAAGGGATGGGGAATTTTTTTGATGAAAATATCCAAGTCTTCTTCGGCTATCCAACTGGAATAATTCCAGTAAAAGGTCCTGGTCCTGGTCCTGGTCCTGGGGAGATGTCTTCTTCAGCCACCAGTAGTGCAAGTCAACACTGAAAGAACTGCAATGCAATTGTGGCTCCCTCTAAGGCAGCCTGGGATGACTACCTGGCTCCTTAGCAGAGAAAAAGCTGCCCCAATGAAGGGGTCAACCCCAATAGTTCACTGCAGAGACCTCCCTGGGAAGAGATCTTTTGTGTACTACACTATATAGGCTATCTATTAATTCAGTCTCACGCAATTTTTATTCTATCTAGTAGTGGGCAGAGAGGAAAGGAGAGGAGGGTGGTGGTGGAGTGCGCACAGCGGCTGGCTGCGCAGCGATCTGCCAGCGCAGCGCTGCTTTGAGCGCCTGAGCCGGCAGACCGGCGTAAACCGCTCGCGGCTGCGCCGCTCGCACGCTCCAGAATGCTGTGCAGCGCTGGAGCCGGCAGAGTGGTGCAAACCGCCGGTAGGGCCCAGGGGCTTGCGGCTGCGCCGCTCGCGCGCTCCGCTGACAAACTGATGACCAAGCATTGGTCAGCAGCGCCCACAACCCACTGAGCGCATTTAACTCTTAGACTAGGTGGATACCTGCGCTTCGCGTGGGGGTGCAAGTCAAACGCATCGGTAAGGTCAAACACCTTGGGTAAATCAAACTTGGGATAAGTCAAACACATTCGGATAAGAAAATTTCATTCAGATAAGTAAAACACATCTTATTGATTGAAAGTAGCTCTAAGTAACAGGTCAAGGTAGGTAATGTTATGACCATGCATTAATAAATCTATTAGAATAGTCCTGATATTCATCTACACTCATATTAGTAAAATAAGAAAAGTCAGGAACTAAACCTTCATATGTTAACGATATTTCAGATTTATTGACGAATGAATAAGGAAATACTCCTTTATTTTCAAGTTTCGCTCCCGCGGCAAAGTGGTACGCTCCATCGACAGATGGGAGTACACGATGATGAGGAGGAAGGTCTAGGAAGTGCACGCGGGGTGCGGCATGAACCAGCTTCTGATGATGTTGTCTTCGAAATCGGCGATCAAGACAGCGATGAGGAGGAGGATCCTCGAAAACGAGCTGGCGCAATCCGCCTCAGCGCTGAAAGCGAACGAGCTGGCCTCATGAGCGGTGGGGGGCGTAAGGACGATTAATACGGTATTATTCTTTGCTTAGGGAAATACAATAGACTCCTTGTATTTATAAGAGTTGTTGCTGTGGCGATCGAACCGCACGAAGCGCAATACCCATTAAGAGCCACAATCGCATACGTTCTCAATCGCGTATACGACCTGTCGACTGAGTATATAATCTAGCAGCGATGAACTCCTAGGGATATGGCATGTAGTGAGTGTCAAGATCAAACAGCCAAATAACAAACAGCCCGACCTGGATCAGGAGCTTAGCAGCATAAGGTAGGGGGTGATGCGGACTGTCTCGCTGTACCGATGGAGCTGAGAAGGGTGTCCGGCGGAGGGGGGGAAGCAGATTGTCTAATCACTGACTCGCCAGAGGCGTTTTCGACGTTCTCTTCCACAGAAATCCCTCCGTCTACTCGAGAGGACGGACTCTCCCGGCCATTAGGCACATTAGCACTGGGTAGTGTCGCAGGAGATTGGTCTTCTCCGAGGTTACGAGCCTTCTTGGCTTCAATTACGGGCGTGGGACCAGAGAAATCCTTTCCCGTGATACGAGACAGTGCACCAAGATCTATGATATATAGTCTGGATGTCTGAAATATCATTTGCATAGTAGAACGCACCGACAGCTACACCATTCTTCAACGCGTCATCAATAAGCCCGGGGTGCTTCTTGTCTTCGGCCTTGAACTTGTTCTTGCACATTCTATATGTTCGACCAGGAAGGACACGAGCTATCAAATCAAAATTCTGTCCAAACTGCCTGAGCGCCTGTGCGATGATAAGTATGCAGCATGGCAGCATGATGGCAGACTTGCATCATAAAATAGTGCCGTATCTTCTTTACTCCATCGCACAACCCTCCGCTTGGACCAGCTGCTGCTATTGGTGAACTTACTTTGATCCGATTCCTCGACGTGACTGTACGCTTCCTCTCCGAACTCTGGATCTGCCGCACGATCTACCTGCAAACTCTCCATGTCCAGGACTATTTCATCGTTAGCGCCGATGCGCACTTGTGGCGCATAACGTGATGCCTTCAGTGACTCGGTATATGTGAAATCGTCCGGATTCTGTCCGGTGTTCTCCATGACACTTTCGTCACCTTCCCTATCAGCGGCTTCTCCTTCACCAGGTAACACAGGCTTGGGCGCTCCTTTCTTCGTGCCGATACGACCACTTTCTCGCTCATCCTCGTCCGCTTGGGCAATGGCGCGCGCGCGGTCCTCCCTCGCGCGCTGGCGTGCATCCGCGTACTGTATTTGACTGGATTCCCAGCGTGAACTTAATCTACCTGACCCTGGGTCATCACAGATCGCACTCATTTTCATTTGAGTGGGGTCGATGGGCTCTGGTGTTCCTTCGGGTTCGGCCCTTTCTACAGTCTCACCTCGTCTCCGCCGCTTTTTCGGGGCCACTAAAGTTTCCGAAGGCGAATCACTGGTTTCCGCGGTATCAGCCGTCTCAGCATTCCGAGCACGCGATTTCCTTCGCTTGGCGATTGTGCGTCTATCCTTATGGGACCTTTCTGCCACTGTTGCTTCTTCTACATTCTCGCCAACTTTTGACGATGCCGAAGGGATAGGTGGGGCTGAAGGAGTCGGGGAGGCGTGGGATACTGTAATCAGGATACCTCGGGACCGGGATGGTTCCACAACTGGGGTCACAGTATTTGTACGTGGTAGAATTGGTACGGAAGGGCTCTGCAACCTAATATTGGACGAACCTGACGCTGAAGACATGCTGAGCGTTGGAGCTATAGAATTGGTACGTTCCGGAATGCTGGCGGGCGGAGGCATGGAAGTACCAGGTTGGGCAGACGGTCTCGTACGCACATCTTGAGGTGCCGGCGTAGAGGACGGCCGCCCTTTCGACTTCAGTATAGGCTTAAATTTTGGCCCGCCTTTATCTGAAAATAAGTGTTAGTATTGTACTTATTATGAAGCTCTCGGGCCCCTACCAACGCGGGTCGACATGCTAGTAACTGTCAAGGTACACGGTGAAGTCCGCACTCCGACGCGGTTAGCACGTGAATCGACTCAGTTGCATCCGGGGGCCAGACGCCCGCTGTTGTAAACATGTACAACCGGGTTGTAAATTACTTGTAACAACCCGTTGTAAAATGCGTGCGTAATCTATTAATACACTCATAGCTACGCTTCCACATACGAGTCACCTGAACCGTCCCCTCGCCTCTCGGCTCACGGTGTCCAGGACCCGTCAGTCGCCTCTCCGCTCACGGTGCACATGCACCATCCGTGCCGCTCTCTGCTTAAGGTGCACAGGAACCGTCCGTCCGGTCTCAGCTCACGGTGCAGATGCACCGTAAGTGGACTCGCCGCTCACGGTGCACATGCACCATCCGCGCCGCTCTCTGCTTAAGGTGCACAGGAACCGTCCGTCCGGTCTCAGCTTACGGTGCAAATCCACCGTAAGTCCCCGAGCCGCTCACGGTGCACAGGCACCCTCCGCGCTGGATCCACATACGGTGCACATCCACCGTATGCCGCCAGGTCCACTTACGGTGCGGATGCACCGTGCCTCACTTATGGTGCACAGGCACTGTCAGCAACCGCCTGCACTTACGGTGCAAATGCACCGTCCGTCGCATCCACTGACGGCGCACAAGCACCGTAAGCCACCGCGGGCCACTGCGGTGCACATGCACCGTCTGCGGCTGCCCCTGCTTACGTTGCACGTGCACCGCAGGGTCCCTCAGTACGGTGGACATGCACTACCCGCGCCGCCTCCACGGACGGGTGCACAGGCACCGTAAGTCACCGCGGGCCCCTACGGTGCACATACACCGTCCGTGCACTCGCCGCTCACGGTGCACGCGCCCCGTAGCGGGTCCCTCAGTACGGTGGACATGCACCGTACTCCGCCCCTCAGGACGGTGCACATGCACCATCCGCGCCGCCTCCACGGACGGTGCACAGGCACCGTACGTGACCGCGGGCCCCTACGGTGCACATGCACCGTCCGTGCACTCGCCGCTCACGATGCACAGGCACCATCCGCCTCCTCCTCCACTTACGGTGCACGGCCACCGTCTGCGGCCGCATCCACATACGGTGCCCAGGCTCTGTCTACACGCAATACACCTGAACAGCGCACCTGGACGGGGCCTTCCAACGTGAACGTTTCCCGCGTGATCAGCCCATCAATCGGTGGAAGAGCGAGTCAATGGGCTGGCACTCCCGGCACGTACCTCACTGTCGGTATGGTGGACCTGCACCGTAGGCCGCCTGTCGGTACGGTGCACCGTCCACCGCATCCCGCCTACGGCGCTCCCCAGTATGGTGCACGCGCCTGAGGGCTATGAGCCTGGTTGGACGGATTAGAGCTTTGGTGCTCATCTTATATATAACTCGCACGCGGCCTTGCAACCACTGGTCAATGTCGGAGAGGGTCCAACAGTGATGAAGAACGCAGTTGGCGGTGCACCTAGAGCTTTTGAAGTACCAGATATACTATTCTAAAAAATTCAGAGTCTTTGTAATCACAATCATATCAGCCACAGTTTCAAACCAATGTTTGAAACACCGTGTTTATAACACGGTGTGTTACTAACGCGTGTCAAACCCCTGGGGACTTTGCCCCCGTGCCCTAGGGTGCCTAATCGTGGCTAGCTATCCTACTAGGGAGGAGACAATGAGCAGATACAACGGGCAGAGGGTTGAGCCGAGATCGGCTTGGCCTCGCGCACGAGATCAATGGGGCCTAGACCTCACCAATCAGAGTGCGAAAAGGGAAGAGAAAAGGGAGAAGGTGGGTGGGAGAAACAATCCGCTATGCTACTCTTGTGGAGGAGCGAAAGAAAGAAGGGTGTGATTACCAATCAACCCTTCCGTCTTAGCTAGCCAGGTTTGAACTTGTCATGCGTTCCTTATGTAAGTTCAACCGTACAGCTAGCTATCCTACTAGGGAGGAGACAATGAGCAGATACAACGGGCAGAGGGTTGAGCCGAGATCGGCTTGGCCTCGCGCACGAGATCAATGGGGCCTAGACCTCACCACCCATCAGTTCCCAGAGGGAACGGACAGTCGGCCCATTGCTCGACTCACCCGGAGGACAGAGATGTAAAGTAAAACCGTAAGCGATATACAGAATTGTATTGCAAGGAGACGTCGAGGGTTGAAACCGGTCAGGTCTGGCCTTGTACATGAGATTAATCATCCCCGTGAGGTTGTCCCATTAAACAGGGTTTGCGAAAGGATCATGAGCACGCAATAGCAAATATGGCAATGTCGAAAGAGTTGGTGTGAGGAAGATGTGCTCGAAGAGCCCATAAGTGAAGCATGGTACCCGGGTCCTGTCTTAGCAGTGATGAGTGCAGAATTGATGCGCGGCACCATGAGTGGAGTGTTCGAGGATGGAGCATCGTTAATGTGGTGCCATAACTTGAGGCCTGCAACCCATGGACCCATGGCACCTTTGTGGACGGAACTGGAACTGGCGCCACGAGCGGTAATGAAATACACAAAAGAACATCCAAAGCAGGTACGCGCAAATCGTCAGGGATAAGGTATACTAATTACCACAGAAGGACGTAAACGAGACAGTGACTAGACAGAGTAATGTTGTATAGAGTTGGCTGATATCTTCTGCGGACTATCATTGTATCAAGGAGGGAGGTAAAGTGTTGGATTGCAGTTGCAAGGGATGGCTGGCCATAAGGGGAACAGAGTGAAGATGATCGGGGGCAGCTGCCGGCGGATGCATTGCCGGGAGTAATGATGGAAGGTGAGGCATGGTGGACATGAGAGCGGGAGAGGGCATGAAGCGTAGGGAAGCAATGCACATTGGAGAGGATATGCCCAGGAGGGTAGGATTGGCTCGAAGGACCTTGTCAGAGCCACGGGGATGTGGTACAGGAGAGGAATGGTCCAAGTACAGCCGGCAACACAAAGGTGCAACCCAGATTGAAAGCAGAATCAGGAAAACAACAGCAGATATCTGGTAAGCTTTGTTGGCTGCAGTGGTGACATAGATAGGTGCGATGAGGAAATTGGCAGGGAAGAGAGAAGAGGTAATGCAATGGATAGAACTGCGCTTGCGTGGTGGTGGTATGTCACGTGATGTGTCCGAGAATGACAGTTTTACAAACCAAGAGATAAACAATTCAAAGGATGGCAAGCTCAAGGGCGATTGAATCAGCCCATACACCCTTCAGACCAATTCCAAGCATCCTGTTTGTCACTGACACTTAAACCAACGCCCCAGCGTATATGTTGGGAAAAGCAAGGGACACGCAACCACAACGTGGAGCACACGAAACCACCACTGAGAGATTCCTTTACGGGAGCTGGAACATGATGGAGGGCCCGGTTGTTTGGAAATATGGACATGAAGTTGCGGAGATAGGATAGGGAATTTTTGTATACAAAACAAACATGTTGGTGAGTCATGCCCCGGTGAACAGCTAAAGTAACAAATGCTGTCACATTGATGAGAGCACATAAACGCTCCTCTCCTGGGAGGGCATGTCGGCCGACAAAGATGGATTGAAAGGGAATGAATGTGAAGACACCATCCCCAGTAAGGACGGGATGGCAAGGGACGCCGGGAGGATAAGTGATGGAAGAAATGTAGCCCAACTCGAAGGGATAGGCAATGGTAATGCCATGTTTGGAATTAGAGTGAGAGACTGGAGAGCATCAATGAGAGTATCTGCGACAGAGCCTTGAATGCCACAGGGCAAGCGCACATGACAGCAATACACAGCATGTGTTTAGGTGAGATGGGTAATTTTCGGTATGACTTCGGCAATACTGAGGTGTGCGACTTGAGTGCCGGGAGGGCAGGAAGAGGGAAGGATCTGAGCGAAAGAAGAGTGCTGTAGCATGGATATGAATATAGGACAGGAGAAAAGACGGAGAGAACCGTCATTTGTTTAAAGCTCACTCCTCAGCAGAGAATCGGTTAAGAGAACCAAGATTACAATGAGTTCCAGGAGGACAGGAAGAGATCTGCCTAAGAGGACAGAAGAAAAGCCGTGAGAAGAGCAGACGTAAGGGTCATGAAATCTGCACAAAAGCAGCAGAATAGTAGCGAGTAGGAAATCGGCAGCATCGGAGAACAAGTTAGAGAACCAGGATTTTAACAACACTGAGAGAAGCGGAGCGGAAATGCTCATTAAAGAAGCAATGTGTTTGGAGAGCCATGCGATATCATGGACAAGATTGGGGCAGCAGGAAGAAAGGCCCGTATTATAGAGAGCAAGCTGCTACGCAGACAGATTATAAAGCATGATGCCTTCGTATAGGATGCAGGAGAAGGCAGTGTTTAGGATATGCAAAGTCACCACAGAGAGCACGGGAGTGCTCGAGGAATCAGAGCAGGAGCCATGGGGATTGAACTTGATGCAGATGTGTTAGCTCGATTGGTCAAATGAGGGAGACATTATGCCATTCGCAGAGAATGGGCCATTCAAGACGGCAGAAGTGGGAGGCGCTGCGAGCGGAAGGCACACTGGCAGACGGTACCGCAACGTATACAGAGCTTGGGCTTGTGGTCTTTCCGAATTACCAGGGCAAGTGCGTTCTTCGTCATACGGAGCATACCACAATGTAAACAACTCAGGCTAGCGGTTTTCCCAAAAGGAATTGCCAGAGCGAGTACATCCTTTGTCGGATGGAGCATTATCAGGAGACGAAGGTCCCGAGGAGTCAGACGGATGAGTGCCCGTGGAGAGTGAAAGGCAGAAACAGAGTGACTGAGCGTGAAAGGCAGAAAGTGTCAGGAGAGAATAGTCAATCAAACGAAGAGTCACGAGAGCGAGACGGGCAAGCGTCGGTGGAGAGTGAAAGGCAGAAATAGTGGCAAGAGAGACGAAGAGTCAGGTGAAAGGTAGAAATAAGTGTCAGGAGAGAGTGTCATCAGGAGCGAGATGGACGAGCGAGCGTCTGTGGAGAGTGAATGGGGGTGAAAGGAAGAAATAAGTGTCAGGTGAGACGAAGAGTCATGAAGAGCGAGACGGGTGTCCATGGAGAGTGAAAGGCAGAAACAGAGTGAATGAGAGTGAAAGGCAGAAATAGTGTCAGGAGAGATGCAGTCATGAGAGCGAGACGGAGGGTCAGGAGAGAATAGTGTCAGGAGAGATGCAGTCATGAGAGCGAGACGGAGGATCAGGAGAGAATAGTGTCAGGAGAGACGCAGAGTCATGAGAGCGAGACGGACGAGCGTCCCAGGAGAGTGAATGGCAGAAATGGTATCAGGAGAGATGAAAGGTCCCGAGGAGTGAGAGTGATGAGCATCCGTGGGAGCGAGATGGATGTGTCAGGATAGGAGGGAGCACAATGTGCAATAGAAACCTGCGCCCGTTCAAACGGTTCGAAGATCACAAAGTATGTGGCATGTGGGTCAAGTGCATGATGGGGGTGCTAGTCTGTCGTAAGAGAGGCGTCCGTGCGGTTGCCAACGACAGATAGCCAATTTTGGCATGCTTGCAGGAAGGTGGCCGCGTCGAGAGAAGCTCTCGATGCCCAGACGGGAAGGAGTCGCCTAGTGATCGCTTACCAACCCCATTGCCGAGAGGGATATTATCGTAACGTAGGTTGTCATTTGCAGCGAAAGCGAACCAGAGCGGGTATGGTGAGCAAGGAGAGCGGCATGCAAATGCAGTTGAAAGCCCATTCGCATTATGGCTGAAGGCATCTTGACAACGTTCATTAGTAGTTTGTCGCTGGCATCAGAATGCAAGGTGTGCAACAGAGGCAACGTGCCAAAGTTAATAGGACCAGGTGGTGTTGGTTGACATGTGAGGAACCCCAGAGCTTTGGGTAGGGACTGAGGAGCAGACAGCGGTTAGGATGGTACCGAAGGCCACGGAGGAAGATTGGGAATGGAAAGAGACAGGCGGAATTGCGAGTTATGCCTGGAACAAGCGGCGCGAGCTTAGTGGAAGTGGCATTGGCTGGGGAAGGTGCAAGCATAATGGAAAGAGCAGCGGCAAATGTGTTACGGAAATGCAGCATGAACAAAAGTACTTGAAAATCTGGGTTTTTGCCCTGTTAGCTCCTCCTACCAGGCATGTGTATGTGTCGGGCCACTAGGCGCCGACAGAGATCAGGTTCGACGATTGTTTCCCGGGAGCGGCCCAGACCCACCAGCATCGCTGGTTGGTTCATGCCCAGGAGGTGATACACCTTGAGGAGGTCGTTCGAATAGAAGCACAGAGAAACAATCCGCTATGCTACTCTTGTGGAGGAGCAAAGGAAAGAAGGGTGTGATTACCAATCAACTGTAAGACTTGGTTATAAATATATATATATATCTATGGGAATAATCTCAGTAGTTGCACGAGTGCAAAGTACTATATAAGTTCACCTATGGGAATAATCTATACATGCGTATAAGTAAAGTGAACATGAGAAATATGCCGAATATCTTACCTCAGTAGTTGCGTGAGTGCAAAGTACTGAGGGAAGAGTGGCTTCTAGCTACCTAATATATAGTGTAGAAGAACAATGGGAACTAAACTACAATAGGCACATAGAACAATAGATGAGTGGAACAATGAGACTGCGGCGCATATTGAGTCACAATGGGGTGACACGGGGTGACGCGGTTTGCCCCTGGCTTACGCGTTCTCCTCTCACACTCCCCCTCAAACCGTGGTCAACCCGAGCTCAACCGCAAAATGTTTCACTTTCGCAGACGGCAACGCTTTAGTAAGCGTGTCTGCTACCATGTCGTTGGTAGAGCAATAAACCAAACGAATCGCGCCTTTCTCAATAATCCACCGAATGAAATGATATCGTACGTCGATGTGTTTCGTTCTGGCATGGTACTGATGATCTTTAGCGAGCGCGATGGCGGATTGATTATCGGAAAACAACGTCGTGGGTAACATCTTTTTGTCGAAAAGTTGCTCGATCAGTGACCGAAGCCACAGGGCTTCTTTCGCAGCATGTGCAGCAGCTACGTATTCGCTTTCCGTCGTGGAAAGGGATACTATCGACTGACGCTTTGCGCTCCAGGATACAGCTCCTCCATTGATGATGAACGCGTATCCCGAGATTGCGTGCCTATCTTCGGCCATACTGCCATCGGCGTCAGCGTACCCAATCAACTCATTTTTCGTATGACCGTAAGTCAGCCATAGGTTCATAGAACCTTTCAGGTACTGAAAGATCCGTTTGACTGCACTCCAGTGACCGGGGGTGAACTTGGTCGAATACCTGGATACAGCTTGTACGGCGAAGGCGATGTCAGGGCGGGTTCCGAGGGCGGTGTACATGAGCGATCCAACAGCCTCTCTATAAGGTATGTCTCGCATTTTAGCCCATTCGGCTGTGGTCTTAGGGGTTGGCGACATGGAGAGGAGTAGGCCACGGTCCATCAGCATCGATACAGGTTTGAGATCTTCGAAATTATACCTTCGTATAATTGACTCTATGTAGGATCGCTGTGAGAGGTGTATGGTTCGTCTTTCTCTGTCCCGTTTTGTTTTGATGCCTAATAGCCAATGCAGCTCGCCGAGGTCAGTGATTTCGACATGCTTCGAGATTCCAGCCTTGAATTGCTTTACTGCTATCTCTGACGTTGCAGCAATAGTGCAATCGTCGACGTGTACCAGGACGATCGTGAGTGCATTGTTTGTGCGTCGAAAGAAAACGGCCTGATCTACGTCGCAGTGGGAGAAGAGTAACTTGGTGAGCATAATGTCAACAAGTTTTTGGTACCAACGGCGACCGGATTGTTTTAACCCGTACAACGTCTTTTGCAGGAGACATACTTTCCCCGAGGAGCTTGGCGCAGGATACCCTGGTGGTTGAGACATGTATATTGTTTCTTTTTCAGTGAGTTCACCGTTCAGGTATGCGCCCTTAATATCGATCTGATGAAGCTCCATGTCGTTCGCAGCCGCCAAAGCCAGTACCGTCCGAATCGAAGCTAGTTTTGCTACGGGGGCAAACGTGTCGAAGTAGTCGACGCCAGGTACCTGTGAGAAGCCCTGCGCAACAAGGCGGGCTTTATATCTGACTATGTTTCCCGCAGCGTCCTTCTTTGCTCGAAAAACCCATTTTGACCCGACGATGTTTGCGCCGTTAGGGGCCTCAGTGAGTCTCCAAGTCCCGGCATCACGGAGTACCGCTAATTCTTCATGAATGGCAGTCTCCCATAGGTGCCAGTCAGGGCATCGTCTTGCCTCAGCCAGGGATCGAGGTTCGATTGCTTCGACCTCGCTTGTCTCTGCTACCAGTACGTACCCGTCCACTTCATCAGCGATAAGCATCCACTCAGCAGTTCCTTCCCCTTCCAGTGTATCCTTTTCTGAGATGGAGGGCATTTGAACTCCTTGTGGTATGGCAGGATCTGATGATCAGTGAGACGACGTTCCGTGCCCTTCGAGGATGTCTCTAATATGCTGACTGGGCTTTCGCAGACGTTTGGCAGGTGCCTCGGCATCAGAGTCGGACTGGGGTTCGCTGGTGTGGGGCACAGACGGGGCATTGGGTATGGGTGCTTGGAGGTGGGGTTTTTTTTTACTGGTGCGTTAGTTTCCGTCTCGATTATTTGCCAGTTCTCCCCCTCGAGGCGAGAAGCTGACGCAGAGCTGTTTTCGAAGTGGACGTTGCATTCCACTGTGCCAGATTTCTTTTCAGGCCAATAAATTCGGAAACCCTTACTCCTTTCATCAACCCCTATCCAGCGGCCTTCAGACACTCGACCGCCGAGTTTGTCGCCCCCTTCAGTGCGTATCCACACTCTTTCCCCCCATTCACGAACGTGCTTAAGGTTCGGTTTGTCACCGAAGGCAGCTTCGTGCGGGGTCTTGCCATCAACTGCTTTAGTCGTGGTACGGTTCATCAGCCAGACAACATGCCAAGCCGCCTCGCCCCACAGAAACCTTGGAAGCCCACTTGCGTGGAGCAGGGCTCGTACACGTTCAACTATCGTGCGGTTGCGTCGTTTGGCCACGCCGTTTTGCTGGGGTGTGTCATGCACGGTAAGTTTTTGTGTGGTTCTTTTCGACTTCAAATGAACTGTGAATTCTTTTCCCAGATATTCACCGCCTCTGTCCGAGTGGAGCATTTTGACATGAGCCTTCAGCTGCGCATCACACCATGACTCATACTCCTTGTAGGCACTAAATGCCTCGTCTTTGGAGCGCAGCAGATAAAGGTGAGTCAAATGCGTCATATCATCCGTAAACGTGATATAGTAACGCTTCCCGGCTTTTGTGGTGACTGGAGCCGGTCCCCATAGATCGCTGTGGACTTCTTGTCCAAACGCCGTGGCTCTCATGCCATCCCTGATCTTTGGGAACTGTTTCTGTGTGGCTTTTGCATATACGCAGGATTCACAAAAAAGGGGTCGCCTGACGGTAAGGTTTCAAGCTTTACTCCAGTTACAAAGCCCTTTGTAACTAATCTCCTGGCTATTTCAGGAGAAATATGACCCATTCTTCGATGGAATTGGTCCAGGGTAAGCACATCCTCGGCTGAGTTCGCTGTTTCCTGCTCATGTGAAACGCGGTAGAGGCCATGTCCGGTTTTTAGGACCGTGCCAACAAGCTGGTCGTCTCGATCCCGTATGACACATTTGCCATCTGCAAATGATACGGCGAAACCAGCATCATCGAGCCGTCCGATTGATACAAGAGTGTACCCGACATCAGGTGAGTACAAGACCTCAGTTAGATTAAGCTGAGATGTCGTAGTTCCATTTGGTATGTCAATTTTCATCTCACCCGTCCCGACTGCGTTGAAATTCTTTCTGTTTGCAGCTCGGAAGGATTTTGGCGGTATGGGGGTATAACTTGTCACTGCGTCTCGGTATGGCATTATGTGTCTTGTGCATCTGGAGTCGTAGACTTCGGTCTGAGATGAGTTTTCCGTTGCGCTGTTGACCTCTGCGCATACTGCATGCGCATCCTCCTGATCAACGCTGACAAGTGAACAGGTATAACTTTCGTCGGCTATGGGCAACTCCTCGCTCTTGCGATCATTTTCTAGGTCATCGTCGACTTCAGAAAACCGATCGCCTGCACAGTCCTCATCCGAGTCAGACTCGCAGTTTGTCAGCAGTTGAGGTAGCTCGTCATCCGAGTCGTAATCGGCGAAGAAAGCAGCATCGTCTTCATCATCGGATTCCACAGCGACATTGGCAGAGCCCACACCTATAGGTGAGTCGTGCTTCTTGTCACCTGTCGCTTTATCAGGTTTAGGACACTTATTTTTATAGTGTCCTTTGTCTCCGCAATTCCAGCAAGTTCCCTTCGGTTTGTGCTCAAATTTCTTCCCTTTCCCATTTCCGGCTACAAACATAGCTTCGTCCTTTTCTTCACCTTTTCCGTTGGCATGCCCAGAGTGACGAGACTTGTGAGCGGCATGTCGCTCATGCTCTTCTGACACTAACGTGATGAGTTCGTCAGGGTCGATAGTCTTGGTCGAACTGTATAGCTTGGCGCCTGCCAATAGGTTTGATGCGAAGGCAAAGAGGTGAGGTGGGAGGGATTTTATTATTGTAGAGCGGTAATCTTTTTCTTCAATGTCGACTCCGAAGGTTGCTAATTCCTCCTTTTTGACACGCAGACCGTCAAGGAATTCGCGGGCATTTCCTCTGTCCGGGCACTTCGACTCCATGAAGTGAGAACGCAAGTCAGCCTGCGCAAACGCACCCTTCGATAAGAATTCTGTTACTATGAGGTCCCAACGATCTTTCAGCGATGGTTTGCCATGTACACGTATGAGAGTGGAGTTGGGGATTCGGTGAGTAAGAAGGGCCTTCGCTGTTCGATCGTCCTTGACCCGTTTGGTAAAGGCTTCCTCCTCGTCGGTTGTAGGTGGAGTGCTGACGATTGGCTGGGTTGTGGTGCCGTCGAAATGGCCCCATAACCCTTTTGCTTCGACAGTGTCCTGGAAGCGCATCGAAAAGGCAATCTAGTTCAGGCCATTAGCAAGGAGTTTTGGGACAGAGGAAGGGAGAAGGTCTGTTGTGGTGAGGGTCGTAGTGGACATTGCAGAGCAGGAGCGGCGTGGAACGAGCTAGTAGTGGGATATATGCGGGGCTCAATAACCTGTAAGACTTGGTTATAAATATATATATATATCTATGGGAATAATCTCAGTAGTTGCGCGAGTGCAAAGTACTATATAAGTTCACCTATGGGAATAATCTATACATGCGTATAAGTAAAGTGAACATGAGAAATATGCCGAATATCTTACCTCAGTAGTTGCGCGAGTGCAAAGTACTGAGGGAAGAGTGGCTTCTAGCTACCTAATATCCAGTGTAGAAGAACAATGGGAACTAAACTACAATAGGCATGTAGAACAATAGATGAGTGGAACAATGAGACTGCGGCGCATATTGAGTCACAATGGGGTGACACGGGGTGACGCGGTTTGCCCCTGGCTTACGCATTCTCCTCTCACATCAACAACCCTTCCGTCTTAGCTAGCCAGGTTTGAACTTGTCATGCGTTCCTTATGTAAGTTCAACCATACACAAATCCGTAGGGTGCACGTGATGGGCACGTGACATGCTTGCGTTGTTTGTGGCTTGTAACTCCAGGAGCCTGACTTGGTGACGACGACCCGACATGGTACATTGCCGCCATCAAAGTTTAGCTCGCTGATGCAGGAAACCTCACGTTCGAAGGCCCCGGTCAAGGAAGAACCCCGGATGCCAAAAAAAAAACCAGAAAAAAAACACAGGAGGTGCGTACATCGTCTGCCATGCCATCCAATTTTAGCTCGCTGACGCGGGAACCCTTCACGTTCGAACGCCCCCGTCAAGGAAGAACACAGGATGCCAGAAGACTCACAGGAGGTGCGTACATCGTCTGCCCAGCATGACCAGGGTGGGGGGTGGGTGGGTCCCCGTCCACTCTGCTTGCATGTGCCGTACTAAAAGGAAGTTAGATGATCGCGCCGTACAGGATGCATGGCAAGCACACGCAGCCTACAATAGCAGGTTGCGCCTGCACAATGCAGGACTGACAGGCACGGGCGACACGCGACACATGTCCCCGCCAGAAGCCCACACACGGGAGGCGCCCAGCCCAGAGCCAGACCCGGCCCCGGCCCCAGTCAGAGCATAAGATAGAGGACACTCTAATAGGGCACCCTTACATAATCTACTTTAGCCCAATATTTTGAGCTCAATAGACATTCACATGGTCACTTTTTCACCACTTTGCCTCCTACAATCCATGGAAATAACCTCTAGAAATGAGTCCCAGGAAACAGAATATTATTTGAATAAAAATTGAGCTGTATATAGACAAAAAACTTGAATTTTACAAATGTGCAGGAAATCACTTGTATGATGCAAGGACATGCTCAGAAAATTTTTGGGCAAGGATGACGAAGGACATTTGGCCGCTTATGTAATCAATCACATGACCTCAGCGGAGTGTGAAATTTGAAGAAAAGCTGGCTGAATGTTTTGGAAACCGTTGAACTAAACGTAAAACTGTGGTGTTAAACACAATTCTAAAGTTCAATCAGAGATTTGACTTTACAAGCACACGCAAGCTTCGAAACTATTTTAACGGAGAACCCAATTAAGAAATTATACTCCGGTGAACAATCAGAATCAGTATTGGTACAGGAAGTGTAGCAATAGAGATTTAACTGAACACGTGTAGTTCTTAGATTGTGCAATACTTTGTGAGGTCAAAGAATGTTTATAGGCGTCCAAGGGTCCAGATACTTTAAGGGGGAAAGCTACCTAGAGTCTTAGGACCGCGGGTCGAGTGAATTAAAGACAACAATAATCCCCAAGACGTGAAAAGATAGTTCTGCGCTTGAACTCTTCCTCAGTTCAAGTATGTCACTATTCTTGTGGCTTTTCTGGTTTTCCAACTCAACAAACGTAGGATATTAACTCACTTACCCTGAGTTAGGTTAATATCTGCAGTGCGTTGATTGATCAAGAAAGATCAATTACTCAAAAGGCTATTAACCCACTTAACTCAGAGTTAAGTTAATAAACTATTGCGTGAATTGAATAACTAATAACCAAGTCTATTAGATCACTGCTCAGAGTGGCGTCTAATGGTACAGGATTACTAATCAGTTACTCTTAGTAATGTTGCTGTTCGCAGTGCAATTATTCAGAGCCTGCTGCAATTAAAATAGAGCACTCTTGTACTTCTCAGAGCCAATCAGAGTTGCTGCAATCTTAGACTGTAGCCAAGTCAGTGAGCCAGTACTTCGGTACAAGGCAGTGTTGAAGTCACACTTCAGTTACTCAAGGTATGAGTGGTTTGGGTGAAAGATGATTGATTGCTTCACTGCTAAAACTGCAGGCTATTTATACTGCATCTATCTAGCTTATGTAACTACTGCTAGGAACCTTGTAGAGGCTTCTACTACTGTGAAGAACCTCGTGGAAGCTTAGAGAAGCTTCAGGAAAGGTTTGGAAACTATTGGAAGGCTGTGGAAGGTTCTATTGCTATATTGGGTTAAAGTCACAGCTCTGTGACAGTAAAGCTAAGAGTATGTAAGAAAATCCCACGCTCATGTGATTATCATGTGACGAAGGAAAGTCATGTGACTGTGTCATGTGATTGTCAGGTGACCATAGATAATCAAGTGACTTTGAGGTCAGGGATTGTCATGTGACTGCAGATAATCAGGTGACTTTGAGGTCAGGTGATTGTCAGGTGACTGTGGATGATCAGGTGACTTTGAGCTGTTTTGAGGTCATGTGACTGTGGGGAATTCTTAGCTAAACTATCAAGTTGTACCTTGTGGACCCAATATGAGTGTAGCATAGAAATATTAATACAACCTTTCTTGAGGACATTTGAAACTAATTAACTACCTAGTAAATGTTCATAAATAGGTAGCTACTTTGTGGACGATCCCTAACACGACGCCATAGACACGGACCCTGAAAAGTCCATGCTGGTGAAGGCTGGCGTAAAGCTGGCCCATCCCGAGCCATATGTGGGAGGGTCTGACCTCGAAGAGTTCGAGGTCTTCGTCGCGGCCATCTTGAGATGGCTCAAGATGAATTGCCTGTTGGGACCGACCAGCATTGATATGCAGGTCGGGTACGTGGGCACTTGCCTCACCGGCGAAGCCCAAGAATGGTTTCTTACGTTTCTACCGCCAGGTCTGTGATTGGACCTTGGAGACGGTGATGCAGGGCCTGCAGAAGCGGTTCCTGCACACCCTGACATACCACCACA
Organism: Gautieria morchelliformis; assembly: GCA_015179125.1. Taxonomy (NCBI): domain Eukaryota; kingdom Fungi; phylum Basidiomycota; class Agaricomycetes; order Gomphales; family Gomphaceae; genus Gautieria; species Gautieria morchelliformis. The sequence continues at coordinate 18,056 of WHVA01000822.1, forward strand.
CGTCGAACAAGTTCAACGCGGTCTTGCAGGGCACAAAGACCATTCAGGAAATGCTGAACGACCTCACGAAATACGCAGCTTACATGATACAGCCGCCAGACGACTACACGTTCCGGAGATGGTTCGTGTCAGCTTTGCGCGAAACACTGTGCAATGAGGTACTCAAGAAGGGCTACAATGCAGAAAGCAGCTCTATTGAGCAGCTCTTCGAAGCAGCCCACATGATTGAGGAAGCATCCCACTACAACATGGGGATGTGTCAGGCAGAGAGCACAGCCGCAACGGCCAGCGCATCACGGTTTGCGCTGAGCAAACTGGCGCCACAGACAGGCCCAAGCAGGCCTGCCCATTTCCAGAGGAGTGGGATGTCCCAGCGTCCACAGCCGCCCTGCCCTGCCCTGGCGGGATGGCCACCTGAGACCAAGCAGCCTCAGGCCTCGGGAAGCTCATTGAAGCCGAACTTCCCTCCAAAACCATTGGGTTGACTACCAGATCGACCCGGCATGAGCAGCGTCACATGCTTTGAACGTGGCCAGCCAGGGCACAGAAAAACAGAGTGTCTGCGGCTCAAGTCCGGCATACAGACAGCAGCCGCAAGACATGGTGATGATGAGGATCCGGACCCGGATCCCGACCACGCCCCTCTTCCGCAAATTGATGAAGAGGGGGAGGGTGAGCCTCAAAATAATGAGGATCAGGGAGAGGCAGAGGCTCCCATAGACGAATAGGAGCCTGAGCCATCCCAGTATTATGACTGGGATGAAGAAACAGCGGACAATCAGACTGCATACAGGTCCAGCGTGATTAGAGTCGCACTGGACAACGACGGGATGGCCAAAGTAATGGCAGCCCGCACAGTGGCCGTCCTGGACAAGGCGGTCGAGCCGATGTATCACCATCGGAGCAAGCAGTGATCATGGCCCACACGGCTGTGACACAAGAACCGTACCCTGTCGGGGAACTGGGAAATCAATGGCGTGAAGGCCCACTGTCTCCTCGACAGTGGGTGTGAAGGGGTGTTGATCTCCCCTGAATTCACGCGGGCCACAGGCATGAAGACATTTGCCCTAGAACAGCCAATTGCGCTGCAATTGGCATGCATTGGTAGTCATTCCACAATCAATTATGGAACCAACACGACCATTAAATTTGGTCGTAAACTCCACGACAAGTATTTCGACATAGCAAATGCTGAATACTATGATGTGATCCTCAGGACACCTTTCCTGAGGAAGCTAGGCATCACCCTGGACTTTTCTAGCCCAGGGACGATTCATATAGGGGATGAACAAATCCCCACAGGCAAGGTATCCTTCGACGAAGAATTGTCGAAAGAGGACCGGGCACCAAAGGTGAGCAGGCTCACCTCCGGGCCACGGTCCACTCAAGCCCATTGAAGCCAGGAGGGCGAGTCGCGAAATGACTCGTCCTCAAGCTCTCCCTATACACACAGGGAGAGACGCGCCCATCTGACGATGAAGGCGCTGGGGAAGAAGAAGACGCTCCCGTGCTCAGCAGGACCGAATAGACGCACAAGGTGCTTAATGGCGTCTTGTTCTGCTGACATTGTCCTCACGGACGATGACATTCCTCGCGCAAGTGAGGAATGGATGGAAAAGATCAGTGACCTCGTCAGTGGTATTTCACTTGAGCTCCCGCCTTTAAGGGAGGTCAACCACGAGATCAATCTCATTGATCCCAACAAATGCATGCGGTATCGACTGCCGAAGTGCCCAGAGCACTTCCGCAAAGAACTTTCCGTCAAACAGGAAAGGTACACCACCGCAGGGTGGTGGATACCAGTGGTGGCACACCAAGCGGTGCCAATGCTCTGCGTGCCAAAGAAAAATGGCACACTATGCACAGTATTCGATCTGCGACAGCAGAACGAGAATACGGTGAAGGACGTTATGCCCTTCCTGGATCAGGACGTTATCCGCAGCGACATAGTGCGCTGCCGATACCGGACGAAGCTTGATATGTCTGAAGCATACGAGCAGATCCGGATCCGTCCTGAAGACGTTGCAAAGACGGTGTTTGCAACAATACTTGGCACGTTCCGAAGTCAAGTTATTCAGATGGGAGATTGCAATGCACCATTGACGTTCCAACGTCTGATGACAGCAATCTTCCGCGACTGCATAGGTCGCTTCATCCACATGTATATGGACAACATATTCATCTTCTCACACGCCATTAAGGAGCACAAAGAACACCTCAGCATAGTCTTCAACAGACTACACAAAAACCACCTCTTCTTGAGCAAGGAGAAAGTCAATCTTTACTTGGAACGTATGGAGTGCCTTGGCCACATCATAGACGGCCAAGGTGTACACGCAGATGCAGACAAAATGCAACGCATCCGCGAATGGAGGAGGCCCAGGATGTTCAATGATGTCCAACGCTTCCTCAGGCTCGTACAATACCTGGCACATTACATGCCAGACATGAGCACATACACCACCCCATTATCAGGGCGTGTCCGCAACAACCAGCCATTCGAATGGACGCCGTTGCTGGACAAGTGCCTACAAAGCATAAAGGCACTGGCCTGCAAAGCCCCCATCCTACAACTGGTCGACCCCCGAAGCAATGACCCTATCTGGGTCATCATGGATCGATCGAAGTCGGGCATTGGCGCCGTATACGGCCAGGGCCCCGACTGGAAAACATGCCGGCCTGGGGGCTTCTTGTCAAAGAAGTTCAGCGTGGCCCAGCAGCCCTACAGGACCCACGAACATGAGACGATTGCCATGCTCGAGGCCCTGATGAAATGGGAGGACAAGCTCCTAGGGAGAAAGTTCACCCTAGTGACTGACCACAAGGGTCTCGAAAGAACCTATCCAACCGACAGGTCAGATGGTGGGAGTTCCTCTCCTGCTTCAACTTCAACACTGTGCATGTTGACGGTGTTGAGAACAAAGTCGTGGACTGTCTCTCTCGATACTACGAGAGCGACACGAGTGACGATTGACATCCGGAACACGTGTTCATCAATGCAGATGAACGCCTCAATATGGATGGAGAGCTACTGCCCACTGATCGATACATCGAAGTACGGGCAGTAGCCATGAGGCGATCAACCCGCCTCACAGAGAAAACGGAAGCGCGGACAGCCGAGGCCACCACCCTGCATGGAGGTCCCGGATGGGACCCGGAGATGGACCTCACCCCTGAAACCAATGATGCCGTCCACGCCATTGCCGCAGGCAATGACGATGCACCTCTGCGTGTGAGTGTCAAGGGTGACATGAACCTGCCAAAGGTCCTGCGCGACGCATACCACAAAGACACCATGTTCTCGAAGATCATGGCGCACCCAGATGCCCACCCAAGGTTCGGCATCAAGGATGGGCTGATATGGACAAAAATCATCTCAAACAAGATGTCATTGCTGTCCCCCGGACTGTTTTTCATGGGGAAGGAGGCTGATCAAAATCATAATCGATCACGCACACAGGACCATGGGTCACTACGGCCATATGAAGACTTCGAATTTTTAGATTAAGATGTTAGATTGTGCCTTTAGCAAACAGTTTCTATTGCTCAGCAGTTGAGACCGCTATGTCTGTCCCTCTCCTGTGTGCTGACTAAGCCTCTCGAGGCGCGTCTGGCACTGATGGATGGAGGTCACGTGACCATGTCGACGAGAGAATGGTCTCAATCTAAGGAATAACTAAGTCAAAAGGCTTCGCTTTTGAGGTAGTCTAGAGTAAACAGTAATAGTGAACTCTCAATGAAGAATTGGAGTAAACTATCGAGATTCAAGTTCTGTAGCTATCAAACAAGACTGCAGTGACTTCGAGGGTGAAACAGTTGATTCTGGATGATTGATTTATACATTCATAGTAGCTATTGATACTATACTAGTGGTAACTATTAGTGTTCGAGATAGTGAGTTGATGGGTCGAAAAACTACTTGTAACTAGAGGGGTGACTAATTATAGTCATAAAGTCATGGGAGTGATGGGGATAGTATCAGGGTTGTTAAGCTTTGGAATAGAGTCTTGTACCTATTATACAAAGCCCTTATCTACATGGTGTCAAGATAGTAGTCAGCTGGTCGTGTCATGGAGCTCAATAGAAAATAGAAATTAAATCCCTCCTGCCTAGCATAAATGCTAGGCTTGGTGATGGGGCCGCTGTCTCTGTGCCTCTTCTGTAGGGCAGCTGATTGAGCACACATATTAGGAATGACATTATGAGGTCATTCTGTGACATCCGGTGCTCCTGCACAGTCTACACTCCTCTGCAGCGTTTGGTGCCTGCACCTCCTCGGTGCCTGTGGCCTGGCGCCTGTCGACGTCATGGCCGATGCCATCAGTCGATAGGTGCACTGTCTCTGATTGGCCACACGTAGTTGATGCCTGTATCCCTGTATCTTATCTAATCTATAGATAAGATAGCCATTCGTGATGTCATGTGTCTGTCGTCTGTGTCGATGTCTGTCGTGAGTGTTGTTCCTGTCTTTTTGGTCGTTTTTCTTTCTTTCTTTTATTAGCTTCTTTGTATACATAGATGACTTAAAATAGAATAGTTGTGTATATCATAACACGAATTATATTTGAAGGGCATACTGGTGGCAAGGTATGGGCCCCAACATCGAGACGTTCTGCGTCTCATGCGCGAGGTGCCAGATGAACAAAACTGGCACCCAGAAGCCCAAGGGCCTGCTGCACAGCCTGCCCATCCCAGACAGGCCATGGCAGTCGATCAGAATCAACTTCATGGGGCCGATGCCCAAATCAGATGGCTGTGATTACCTCATGGTAATCATAGACAGGCTGACTTCGCACGTCCACCTTGTCCCAACAACGATGAGGGTCACAGCGAAGGAAGTAGCCTGGCTATTCCTCAAGGAAGTCGTCAGGCTCCACCGAGTCCTGTTATGACTGTTCCGATCAACCATCTCCGCCACCTCCGCACATCCTCCGCGCCACCTCCGCGCCACCTCCGACTCTATTCCGACATCCGCAACATCCGCAACCCTCCTCCCTTGTTCTTTCAGTACCCCTGGCCACCTCCAGATACCGGCCCCCGTACTCGACCCTGAGCACAGCAAGATACCATTTCCGTAGTTCCGTTTCTTCCGATGCCTATTGTACTTACCCACCTTGTTCTTTGCCATTGTACTTACCCTACCCTGCACCCCCCTTGTCAACCATTGTTCCGTATTAGTTACTTACCCCGTATGTCTATCCGATTCCCGCACTCTCCGGAACTTGCTTAGTATCATACCATTACTTGTTGTTTCTGTGCTTTGTATAAAAACCCCCTCATGTATTTCTGTTATTCTGCAATCAGATAATCACCTTCGATACTTGATTTCCTTCGCTCCATCTCCTGTTCTTAGCACAGTGAGTCTAGCAAGTCCTCAGTCCCTCCGCCTTTCCGTCTTCCGCCTTCCGCCTCAGTTCCGACCCAAGTTCCAACCAACCTTCAGTTCAGTGCATTCCGACTTCCGACCCATTTCCGAAATACCTAGGACGATAGTTCATTGGGGGCGCAACCTACAAGTTGAAGCCGCTGTCCTTTCCAGTTCCGACTTAGCAGAAATCTCGATACGTAACAGTATTATCTGATTCCCACCCGATAACTATCACTATGCCTCCTCGTACCACAGCTACTTCAGCTCGAGCAGGAGCTGTCGAAGCTCTCTCTTATTTTGGCAGTGATCCGCAGCACCAAGGCACGCGGAACCCTCCGGCAGCTCTCGTGCCGACGATGAGCTCTCCGATGCTATTCCGCAATGATTCGAAGAAGTTCCCGACGCTAATCCCGACAACAATCCCGACTATGACGGAAACTCGACAAGTAGCAGCGGCGAACAAACAGCAGCGTCATTCCGACGCCCAGCTCCACCACCACCACCCCCTCCAGGCAGCCCTCACGGCGGCCCACCCGGCGGTCCTCCACCTCCAATTCCACCTCAGATTCCCGCCAACCCAGTTCCGCCCGCGCCAGTTCCGGATCTTGCACAAGCCATCGCCATGCTAGCCGGACAACTTCAGCGCCTGGCCCAAGCACCACCACGCCCCAAGACAAAGGTCCGCGAACCAGATCAGTTCGACGGTTCCGACCCCAAGAAGCTCCAGCCATTTCTGGTCCAGCTTCAACTCAACTTCCGCGATCGTCCCGACGCCTTTCCCGACGACGAACGAAAGGTCAATTACGCCCTTTCCTATCTCCGAGGCACGGCTCTCGACTACTTCGAACCCGCCCTCATGGACCCATTCGCTCTCGTCGACTGGTCTGTCAAGATTGGGTTTTAGGCGTTAATATCGTGTATTAGTGAACACAGCGAATGCCCGAATAGCTTGTGCGAATAGGTATGCCGTTAGGCGAATAGGTGAACCAATGAATGTTCACAAGATAAGAGGGTTTGCCTAACCGGGGCTCACCCTATCTACAGTCGTAGCAAAATAGCTCGCAGCACTTGACGACGTAACGTGCAAGATATCGCGGAAGGGCTGTCTAAGTTTCGACGGTCCCTTCGCTGGCGAAGGTGCTCCTTCAGAGCCCTTCACCAACAGCACAGAAAATAGTTCGAAGGCTAAGGTAACGAAGATGAAGTATGAGAACTCACCAGTGATGCCTAAGTCCTTGGCTGGTTGAAGATAGAAATCTTCAAGGAGAGGCTCAAGACGATGATCACAGCGAGGTCAAGTTTGCACAAGATGGACGACGTATGATAATTGAACTGGGGAATATACATGCGAATGTAAACTACTTATATCGAATGCTCGTAAGGTATCAGCGAATAGGAAAGAGGCCGTCACAAGTCAGGGTTGGATAGGGGTGCGCAGCCATGATACAACATAGATGAAATAAACATACAATAGAATGTAAGAAGAGGGAGAACATGAAACGACAGAGAGTAGAGGTGGCGAAGGCACTTATGGACAAAACCATGTCTTGGGACCCGCGTACATGCTACCCTGCACGGACTCTTGGTCTACTGGGTTGATTCCGCACGGCTTATGGGGGGGATGTCCTGCGAACATACTTTGACCATACGAACGCCCAATGGGGTTGGATTAAGAAGACGATGGGGTTAATGATGAACCATCATGCCGGGTGAATGGTATCGATCGTATTTGATGGTGTGCCTGCTGGCGAATGATGCGAGCAGCGAATAGTCGTTCGGCAAAATGCAAGGAAGGGCGAACAGAGGTGACATAGGGGAGGAGAGGTCGAGGTGGAGGGCGAAGCCGAGCGAATACTGAGGAGGAGTAGCGAAAGGGAAAATGGGGATACCAAGGTGCAGGAAATGCACAGGTCATGACAACCCAACTATTAGGACACCATTGGAAGAGGGTCGAGCAGAGGATGTGGTAGGCCCAGTGATGACTGCCAAGTCAGTCCCAGCACGTCGATAGTGCGTTTGACGGCACGGCTATGGTAGTTGGCGCGAACAGCGAGAGTTGGTTGCCGAACATAACAATGGTGATCGGAACGAACACGAAGGTGGGGTGAGAAAATAGGAAAAACTGAGCTTCTAAGTATGAGAGATAAACGTGTCATGACATGGTCCGACGATTACCACAACTTCGTCTCTGAACTCCGCAGCAACTTCGGACCATTTGACATGGAAGCCGATGCGGAAAATGAACTCGATAAGCTTCGTATGAAAGACACTCATAAGATAGCTAAATATATCGTCACATTCCAGCAGCTGCTCCTCGAGTCCAATGGGGAGAAGCCGCACTCCGACGCCAGTTTTACATGGGCTTGCATCCCAGATCAAGGATGAAATTGCCCGCGTCAGAAAACCCGCCACCCTTACCGACCTCCGCAACCTTGCCCAATCCATCGATTCGCGCTACTGGGAAAGACATTCCGAGATCGCTCGCGAAACTTCTGCCCAGAGCAAGAACGACAAGTCTTCCGACAAGAAGTCTGACAAAGACAAGAAGAAGACTAATTCCGGAAACACCAACTCCGGAAACAACAACAACAGTTCCGGATCCAACTCCGGCAACCGGAACAACAACTCCACCCCTCGCAATAACCAGGCCTCTGGTTCCAACACCAACGCCCGGAAGAGTACTCCGGACCTTTCCAACAAACTTGGGAAGGACGGAAAACTAACCCCTGCAGAACGCCAGCGTCGCATGGACAACAACCTTTGCCTTTTCTGTGGCAAAGGCGGTCACGTCGCTCGCGATTGCACCTGAGCTTCCGCTTCCGCTGCAAAGGCCAAGGGCCGTGTGGCGAAGACGGAAGAGAAATCCGAAGCAGCTCCCGCTACGGATGCAAAAAATAGTCAGCAGTCCTCCAGCCTCCGCACGAGCTGAGGGCTGTGTTGACCCCATTCGTGCGACAAATGAGGTTAAACTCAACGCATCCGCTCTTTCGTCCTCCGACTCCCTCTCTGTTCCGCTCACTTCCGACACAATTTCCGCACCCCTGTTCACAGCATTGGTCGACTCCGGTTCGACTCATTGTTTCCTCGGTTCCAACTTTGTTTTGAAACATAAACTTCCGACCCACAACATTCCGACAATTCCGCTCCGCCTTTTCGATGGATCTTCCAACACGGCAATTTCTCAAGTCGTGGATCTGTCTATCCGTTTCGCTACTGGGACAACCATGAAGTTACGTTTTACGTTACTCTGCTAGATGCTAGCTGTTCTGTTGTACTAGGACACAATTGGCTCACCCGATATAATCCGTCGATTAACTGGGCATTGGGTCAAATACAGTTCCGTACCCCGGATCAACTTCCTTCTATTCCGACGTCGTCCGCAAAGATGGCTCAGGCCTCTTCTGCAACTCCGCTCATGGATTCAGTTCCACACTCCGGTCCCGCTTTAGCACCTCCGCCCCTCGAAGCTCCTCGAATTGCGCTCGTCTCCGCCACCGCTTTCCGAGTATTGCAACGGCAAGAAGATACGACCGTTTTCCAGCTTCACCTTTCCAACTCGGCTTCAGTCAAGGCTCGTTCCGCCTCGACTTCCGCTATGGTCGACATGAGCTCAGTTCTGGAAGAATATCGTGACTTCCCGGACGTGTTCAATAAGGCCAAAGCCGACAAACCTGCTGAACATCGACCTTACGATCTGAAGATAGATTTGGAAGAAGGAGCATCTCCGCCCCTTGGACCGATCTACTCCCTTTCGCAAAGTGAACTCCAAACTCTCCGCGAGTTCGTCGATGAACACCTCAACATGGGCTTCATCCGCCCTTCGCTGTCTCCGCACGGCCTCCGGTCCTTTTGGTCAAGAAGAAGGATGGATCTCTCCGCCTCTGCGTCGATTTCCGCGGACTCAACGCCCTCACTAAAAAGGACAAATATCCGCTTCCGCGAATTTCTGACCTACTCGACACTCCCCGCAGGGCGAAGATCTACACCAAAATTGACCTCCGGCACGCTTATCACCTTGTCCACATCAGGGAAGGTGACGAGTGGAAAACCACCTTCCGCACCCACTACGGTGCTTTTGAGTGGGTTGTCATGCCTTTCGGTCTAACCAATGCTCCCGCCGCTTTTCAGCGATTCATGAACGACGTATTTTCCGACCTCCTCGACGTATGCGTTCTAGTCTACATTGACGACATCCTCATTTATTCCGACACACCGGAAAAACATCGGGAACATGTCTGCGAAGTACTCCACCGTCTACGCAAACACCATCTCTACGCAAAAGCAGAGAAATGCGAATGGCACGCGACACGGTCGAATACCTCGGCTACATCCTCTCTCCAACAGGTCTTACCATGGCAGAGGACAAGGTCAAGGCAATTCAAGAATGGCCGGAACCCCGACGTGTTAAGGATGTGCAGTCCTTCCTTGGCTTCGCCAACTTTTACCGGCGTTTCATTTATAATTTTTCCAACATTACTGTTCTGCTCACGCGTCTCACCAGGAAGGGTGCCCCATGGAATTTTACTCCGGAATGCCGTTCCGCATTTGAAGCCCTCAAATCGGCCTTCACTACGGCTCCCATACTGGTTTCTGGATTCCTGATGCCCAACTTGTACTCGAAACCGACGCTTCTGACTACGCGCTAGCCGCCATTCTTTCCATCATTTCCCCTGACAACGGAGAAATTCATCCGATCGCATTTCATTCCCGCACCTTTTCCGCCCCGGAACTCAACTACAACATCCACGATAAGGAACTACTTGCGATTTTCGAAAGCCTTCAAAATTTGGAGACACTACCTCGAAGGTCCAGCCTATCCGATCGACGTTGTAACGGATCATAAAAACCTTGAGTATTTCGCAACTACTAAGATTTTGACTCGCCGTCAAGTCCGCTGGTCTGAATACCTCTCACAGTTCAACATGGTGATCCGCTTCCGCCCCGGAAAGCTCAGAGCAAAACCCGACGCACTCACTAGACGTTGGGACGTCTACCCAAAAGAGGGAAGTAGCGACTATGCCAGCGTTAATCCGCACAATTTCCGCCCAGTATTCTCTACTGAGCAACTGGCATCGTCCCTGCGTGCCACAGCATTGCAGTTTCCGCTACTCCGTGCCTCAATTATTATGGACACCGAGTCTCTCCATTCTGACATCCGTTCCGCAGTTCGTTCCGACCCCATCTCCGCAGCCCACCTCGATGACCCCACCAGTCCTGGATGGTCCTCAATTCCGACGGATTTCTCCGGTACAAGTCCCGGATTTACGTTCCGGATACCAACGATCTACGACTTTGCGTGCTCCAGCAAAGCCACGATCACCGCTCTCAGGACACCAAGGCCAGAACAAAACCCTCGACATAATCCGACGTACCTATACTTGGCCCCTCCTCCGCACGATGGTCCAAGACTACTGCAAGTCATGCACCACCTGTATGCGAGCCAAGCCTCAACGTCACAAACCCTACGGCCTCCTGAAGCAACTCCGATCCCGGAACAACCGTGGAATTCGATATCCATGGATTTCATTGAGAAACTTCCTAAGTCATCTGGCTATGATACCATTCTAGTGATCGTTGACCGCCTCACAAAGCAGTCCATCTTTATTCTGACCTACGACACCATCACTTCCGCCCAGCTCGCACAGCTCTTCGTGCTCCAGGTCTTTTCCAAGCACGGAATCCCTTCCCATGTCACTTCCGACCGTGGATCAGAATTCGTGTCATCGTTTTTCCGCACACTCGGGCAATGCTCTCGACATGAAGCTCCATTTCACTTCCGGTTATCACCCCAAAGGAGACGGACAAATGGAACATACTAATCAGACCCTTGAGCAGTATCTCCGCGTCTATTGCAATTATCAACACAGCAATTGGTCCGACCTCTTCCGCTCGCGGAATTTGCCTACAACAATGCGCCTTCCGCTACCACCGGAATTTCACCCTTTTACGCCAATAAGGGCTACCACCCGAATCTCGCCATCCACCCTGAACGCGACCTCGCCTCTGCAAGAGCCCGAGATTTCGTTGTGGAACTTGACGACCTTCACCAGCACCTCCGAGAGAACATTCCGCTGCCCAGAAGAGATACCAAACTTCCGCCGATCGGAAACGCCTTCCGCAACCGGCATTCGAGATAGGCGACAAAGCCTTTGTCAAAGCGGAAAACTTCCGCACCACTCGCCCCTCGAAGAAGCTCTCTGAGAAATACCTGGTCCTTACGAGATCATCGCTAAGGCCGGCAGTCGTTCTTTCACCTCAGACTTCCTGACAATATGCGCGCAGTACATCCGGTATTCCATGTCTCCATGCTTGACCCGCAGTTCCGAATACAATTCCGAATCGAGAACAACCTCCGCCTCCGCCAGTCGTCATCGACGGAGAACCGGAATATGAGATCTCGGAAATTCTCAACTCCAAGCTCGACAGACGATACCGCTGCCAACTCCAGTACCTAGTCAAGTGGGCAGGCTATGAAAACACCGACGAAGGACCTCCTGGATTCCGCCACGGAACTGAGACCATGCCTTCGAACTCATCTCTGATTTCACAAGTCTTATCCTGAAAGCCTGGCCACATTTCCACGCCCTATCTGTTGTAAACTGTTATATGTTGCTTCATTTCTTTACTATGTCAGCGCCACCTGGGTTGCGAACCGGCATTTTCCCAGGACTATCCACTTTAGGATACACCTACCTAGTTCCACTCCGCAGTCCCCTGACCGAGCACTCGCATACGCATCCATACGCATAAGTAGCTAGCTCAGTATTACAGTGAATCTAATGGTTTTAGCCCTTCACTCCCATGAGGAGTCCGTCGAGCGATTAACAGTGTCCTCGCTAGTGTCTATTCTCTCGCGCGTTGCGCTTTGTGTTCCGCTCCGTCTGTCACTTCTCCCTCCTTATCCCTCAATAACATAGTCAATTCTGACCTCTTTCCGCTACCCATTATTCTTACATTCTCAAGTCATTTGTCAAAATCCAATTAATTTTCCGTTACCCTATTTTCCAACACTTCAAGAAATTATCTACAAGTCTTTCGACATCTAATCCTCCCTCATCGTTTCCCCTCTCCTCGTTCTCCGCTTCCGGACCTTCTTCGACATGGCCTATCTCCACGTTCATCAACTCAGTCTCCACCCTCGTTTCCACCCTTTGGCTCGGACCCGCTTCCGCCCCATTCTCCTGCTCCCGCATTCGCAACTCCATTCGGTCCTGGAACAAATCGTTCCACCACCGGAACTCCCACTTCAGCTGTTCCAAAACCGTCGCATGACGGTCATCTATTTTGGAACGACAGCACCTGATGTCGTTGGACTTCCGCCATTTCCAGCAGCAGAATGTTCCGGATCCCCCGTTGTGCTTTCCGGATACCCCTCAATGACCCAGCGATATCCAGTAATGGCGACGCCATAGTGAAGCGGTTTAGGACGCTGCCTCCGAGTTTCCGTCACCGGAAAGCCTCCCGCGGACTTTCCTCCTCTCGGTCCCGGTTTCGACTTAGGGTTTCAGGCCCCTCGCCGTCTCGACCTTTCGCCTTTTCTGCTCCACCCTCGCGGAACACCCGTCTACAACGCACCGCCTCTTCTTGTCCTGGCACTGGTCACAGGCCGTTTCCCACGGATTCGTGGACCACACCAGCATCCAGCCCTTTAGTCTCACACGTGTCGCAGGGCCTTCTCCTCCTCGCCGTCCCTTGTTTCCGCTTCCGCGTCGTGGGATTCTCCGCTCCCAGTTCCCGCAAATCCAGCATGCAGGCCAGCTTGTTTCCTGGCCTGTTGGAACTCATCGCCCTCCGTTTTTGTTCCGCAACAAGGTTTAGCACGGGGGCGACTTCCTTCAGTTTCCCCTTGCCCTCTGGAGGCGGCATGCTTTCTGCAGAGCTTTCCGATTCCAAGTCATCCTCGATTCAAACGATCCTCTGACAGTTTTTCTGTCAGTCTCAGAACTACGCACACAACGTTTCCGACTCACCCGTTGTTTTCCCGCCTTTCCCGTCGCGGCCTTGTCCGCCGCAGCTTTTTTGGCCGCGTCCCGTTTCCACTGTTCCTCACGGAGGTGCGACTCCTCCTCGTGGAGTTTTACATTCTTTCTCCTCCTTCTCCTTCCGCTCCTGGCCCTGATGCTCCTGTTCTTTCTGCTCCTTCTCCCTGCGCTCCTCCTCCAGTCGTTCCTTCTCCTTCCACGCAGCTTCCTCAGCCTCGCGTTTTTTCCGTCAGTTCCTTTTGCGCAAGGATGTCAGCGAAATGCTGTTTCATCTCCAGCACTGTCATTTTAGAGAAGTCGACTTGGGAGCTCATGGTGGATTGAAATGAAGACGTGTTCTGCTTCCCGCCTATCTTTCAAACTCTGAACACGTTTGTTCACATGTCACGTGATCCGACTTGTGGTCTCGCGGGCTCGACCTTAGAAGGGAGATTCTGTTACGACCGTGCATTTCCGACTTCTGACCTTCAGTTCCGCAACCTTTCCGCCCCTCCGATATTTCCAACATTCCACCCCTTGTTCTACTCCCTGTGTTCTTCGACTCTATTACTCGGACCCACCGGACCTGCTTCATCGTTCATCAAGACCATATGTACAGCCCTCCTTGTGTTTCATTGTCAGATATGTTTTCCCGACCCCTTGTTCTTTGCCATTGTTTTACCTTACCCTGAACCCCCCTTGTAGTCCCATTGTTCCCAATTAGTTAGTTCCCACACATTGTCTACCCGACTTCCACTCCCCCCGGAATTTGCTTAGTACCATCCCATTACCTGTTGTCTCAGCTCTTTGTATAAAAGCCTGTCATGTATGT
>WHVA01000823.1:0-31834 GCA_015179125.1 Gautieria morchelliformis
TTTGTTGGCATCGTTCCCCGACACTCAATCGGTATGTCTCTCTCCTCGCTGCTTTCCCCTTTTGCCGCCCTCTTCGCCTCCTGTCCGCTCTCTCATTCCCTGCTATCCCTTCGTGCCCCGGTACCCACCTCATGATGACCTTGACCCCCGGTTGCTGTTGTACCACATTTTGAATTTGCTCATGGACTGCGTTGACAAGGTATTGACCTGGGATTGCGCGCTCCTTCCTAGTTGTCTGTATGGCTGCTTGGTTGTCCAGGGCTATCGTGTACTTCCCGCCCCCTCTGTGCTCAGCATCTTGGCTCCTAAGGCTGCGCCCGCTAACTCCGCTTCGAATACGGTGTGCTCGCCCTCTGTGCCCATGTGCAGTCTGGCCGTCTTGCACTCCCTTCCGTTTCTGTACATCACGGCGGCTGCCCCTACTCTGCCTCTATGCACGACCCGTCTGTGTACACCACCACCCTGTTCCATCCGCCTCTATTTCTTCCTTAGCTTTTTCTTTGGTCAGAGGGATCCTCGCGCTGAACGCTGGAGCCCATTTGGGCCCGAATATCACCGTGTGGATCTTTTCCATCGCATCTGGGTTTATCTCGAACGCGTGCATCATCTCATGTAGGGGGTATCTATGTCTCTTGATGTACCTCTTTCCGCCTTCCTTATTCTCTCTGCTAGCGGGTGTTCTTGAGGGAACACGCCAGGCATACTGCGCCTCTATGTATTGTTTTGGTCACTAGCAACGGGAATGGTAAGAGGTTGGCGTGTGCATCGAGTGTGTCGGTGGCCGTGGTTCTGAGCACGCCTGTGATATCTAGCGCTACTTGTCTCTGGATCCTTGCCAGCTTGTTCACGAAGCCCTTGGTAGCTTTGGTTCTGCTCGTTGCTGGCATGAGGAATACGTCAGCGGCATACAACATTCTCCGTATCGCGACTGTTAGGTAGTATGCCGCATGTACTTAGCTAGTATTCCCTTTGATGGTTTCGCTAGCCTTTTGTACTGTCCGACATATGCTTCCCCCGTTTTGAGAGCGTAGTTGACATGCTCTTTGAACCTCAGTTCCTGGTCCATTATCACCCCCAGGAATTTATGTGTCACCGCGGGCTGCACTTCGTGTCTCTCTATTTTATGGATGGTCTCGCCGTCGGCCTGGTTTTACTTGGCTTCGCTGGGTCTTTCTCTCTTCTTCTGGTAAGCCCCATTAACCCAAATTTCTCCACCGCGAACTGGCATTGATGTTGCCCCGCCCAGTCGTACGCTCCCCCGGGCCTTTCCATCATGTCTGTCAACTTTCTAAACACATCCGGTAAGTCCTTCCCTTCCGCTGTTAGGGTCGTGTCATCGACGAATCCCACACAGCCTCCCCTCTCTTGTTCTGCATGATGTCTATCAGGTCTGTGTTGTAGAATTGATAGGCGATCGCCGAGAGGGGACAGCCCTGATCCATGCCTCGTTCTATGGGTCTGGTCGCTGACGTGTAGTCGTCCAGGCTGACGGCTGTGAGTCTGTTCTGGACCTTTTGGCATATCCAATCTGTGTATTCGCGTGGTACTCCTCTCCTGCGCATGTTATGGGTCAGTCTTTCCAGCACGATGCTGGGAAAAGCCCCCTTTATGTCCAGGTATAGCACCCCTAGCACTCTCCCTCTCCTCCAAGATCCTTTGCTTGTCCTACCACAAAGTGTATGGCGTCGGTTGTTGTCCTGCCTGGCCTACATCCGAATGATTGTCAGGCAGTAATCGGTGCTTTTCTGCCATTTTCACAATGTCTTCTGCTACGCACACTGATAACACTTTGCCTAATGTGTCGAGCAAAGCGATCGGCCTGTATGCGCCTGGGGCCGTGTAATCTGCTTTCCCCGGTTTTCGCAGGACTTTTTGATGGAGTCCCTCCATACGGCTGGGTACACTTCGAGGTCGAATGTTGCTGGAAGAGGGGGCCTATGTAGGGTAAGAGCAGTTAATACACTGCTTTATAAGTTCATTTGGGATACCGTTTTCCCCTGGCGCTTTGAACTATTGAGCTTGTCTACTGCTCTCCGTATCTGTCCATCAGTCACTGGCTGATACTCGAATGCCGCGTCGGGTACTCGTAATCTGTCGGGATCTGCCTGGCGCTTCACTTGTTCTGGGGAAAAATGTGTCGAAGAGCATGTTTGTCTTCTGTCGTTCATTTCCGCCACCTCTCTCGTGCCGTTCCTCCTTTGTGCTACCATCGTCGGCGCCCTCACCAGCCCCCCTCTGATGTACCTGCTGAGGCGTACCTTTGCCGTCCACACCGTTTTCTGGTCTATGTTTGCGAGGAAATCGGCCCAATGTTCCTTCTTCGATTCGTCTATTGCCTCGGCGTAGCTGTTTCTGGCTGTCTGTGCTCTTCGTGTGAGGGTGTGTTGGTCGTTCCTTGCTGCGTAGGCCCTTCTCCCAGTCGCCTCATTTCCTTCCTCTTCTGTGTCAGCTGCAGCGACCACCAGCGCTTTACATATGGCGAAGGTTTGCTCTTTGGTATCAGTTCCTCTGTGGTGTCCTGGATCGCTGTGAAGAGCGCTTCTAGGCGAAGGTGAAACTGCGTCTGGTTTGTCGGGATGGGATCTTCTATAAGCTGCTCTAGTCTTGTTTCCAGCACTTTGTTGTACGCTTTCCAGTCCACCTGTCTGTAATTGTGCTTCGGGCTGTGTGTGTTGGCTTCGACTGTAAGATCTATTCTGGTGTCTATGGGATAACGATCGCTTTTTGGCGGACGTTCTTCTGGTACTGTTGTGCAAGTGATTAGCCTCTCTATCAACTGATTTGATGCAAACACGTTATCTGTTCTGGTATGGTTCCCCGTGGCCATCGCTTTGAGTGTCGGTATTCCCTTGGGTAACCCATATGCATGTCGTGTTCCGCCATGGCATCCAAGAGTACCTGTGCCTCATCAAGGTTGGCCCTGGTGAACAGATGCGAATTGCGAGCTCGTCCCACAGGGGGTGGTGTCTGTTGAAATCCCCAGCCACAGCATTCCCTCTGCTTCCCGTCCCTGTGTGACTCCTTCCACTGCTTTTTCTTGTACGTGCTTACGCACCGCCCTAATGCTGTCTGATCGCGTGCAGTCTTCGTATATGTTGTAGATTAGGACATTACCCATATTTGTCTTGATCCTTATTGCCATGACGTCTGGTGACCCGACGTTCATTGCCCCCCATGCGCTCGTCGCTATCTTTTTGTTTATTAATATCATGATCTTGTTCTTGCCCCTCTGCTCTGGTAGCGTGTCTCCGGGTACACTGAGTACCAGCTATGTGTGGCCCTAGAATTTCCCAGGAAGTCAACGTACGGTTCTTGGATAGCAATAATGTCATAATGATCAGGCGAGCACTTAGCTAGCATTTCCGCCATTCCATGAGTGATTTGTTTACATTTTGTTGTCTGATTCTCAAATTGTAGATTCGTTGGTCATTTCTACTCATCGTGGTGATGGGTGTTGTTGTTTTCGTTGTGCTGTTCTATCTGTGTCTGTTCTCGGTGTGTTCCGATCCCGTAGTCGTCTAGTCGGCTCTGTCGTCCTTCCCTTGTTGTCTCTCTTGCCATCCCTGGTCCATGTGTCCTACCCACGGGTTTGCTCCTCGTCCCCTGCCCCTTGCGCTTCCTCGGCTTTCCATTTGTCCCCTCCTCGTTGGGTTTTCTAGTTCTGTCTGTTGCTCTTCGTCTCCTCTTTCTCTTGTCTGCCTTCTCATGTGGGCTTCCGCCTCGGCTGCTCTCCACCCTCTCCTGTTCCCTGACTTGTTTCAGCAGGTCTCCTGCATCCACTGCTCTCTCCACCTCGCCTTGTTGCTCCCAGGTCCAGGGGTTTTCGTCGGGGAAAAATCAGTATGTGTGTTCCGGGTCACTTTTTTCTGCTTCTCGCATGCCGCTCTGAAGACTGGGCACGTTCTGTCCCATGATGCGTGGCCCATCGTGTCGCAGTTTACGCATTTGAACTTGCTCGGGTCATTCTCCTCGCAGTCTGCTGTCTTATGTTCTCCTCCGCACGTTCCGCATCTGTCTTGGCTTTCGCAGTCGGCCGCCAGGTGTCGCGCGTTGTACTTCTGGCACTTTAGACATCTTCGGGGTTCTCTTTTCATCCTTCTAGCCCATGTTCTTTTCCCTGCTATGGCGAGGCCGTCCCATATGCATTGGTTTGCCGCCTCCGTGGTGGATAGCTTTGCGATGATGTGGGCAGACCTCTGTCCTGTCGTTCTCCTGTGTGGGGGCTTTATCCAGCGGGTGGATATCAGCGTGTCGGCGGGTAGCTTCGAGTCTCACTCGATCTTCCTCATCTCCGACATTGCGTCAGGCGAGTGTTAGTGGTACATATTCGACTATTACTGAGAACGCTCGATCTTTTATGGTAGCGGATCCGCTGAATTTGCTTAAGAAGGTTCGTCTGTTGTCCTGGACCCATTTTGCTGCGCTTTCCGTTTCGAGGTCGAATATTATCCCCCCGTTGGCTAATTTCTTGGCCCCGATGAACACTATGTCGGTGCGCTCTTGGTCTTCTTCTAAATTGTTGATCGCTTCATTTGCCTTGGCCACCAGCTCTTGTTCTGTCAAGCTGGTGAGCGTGTTTTGCTTGCCCTGTGTGTCTGCATCTATCAGTATCTGTCTAGCCTTCGCTAAGTTGTTCAGGTGTGATAACGGTACGTTACCTCTGAGCGCAGCTGCATATGTTACTCCTCTCGTTCCGCATTCCCCCTCTTGTAGCCTCTGCTGCCTCATGCTATTCAGATGCTCAATAACGTTTCCGGCTCCTTCCATAGCCGCCTTTGCGTTCTCTGGGCCTCCTTTGCTTCGTCTGTTGCTCTTTCGATCTTATAGAGAGTTTGTTCGAGGTTTTTCTCGACATGCCTCATCACTGCTGCTCCCACCGTTCTTGCTGCCTCTTCCATCATTAGAACTGCCACTGCCCTCACTCCTTCTTGCAGAGTTTTTCCACTGACGTTGTACGCTAGGGACAGCAGCACGTAGCTGAGATGTTCCATGGATAGCAGGTCTTCTTTCTCGTAGTACCCATGCTTGTCCAGGTACTGTCTCGCTTGCTCTCTCGTGCGGATGGATGTGTTGGGTTCTAGCAGCAGTTCTGCTCTGGTCTTTTTGCTAGCCTGCTGAGTGGTGCTCGCTCTCGTTCGGCCTT
The DNA here is from genome assembly GCA_015179125.1 of Gautieria morchelliformis. NCBI lineage: Eukaryota > Fungi > Basidiomycota > Agaricomycetes > Gomphales > Gomphaceae > Gautieria > Gautieria morchelliformis. Next base: position 5,144 of record WHVA01000823.1, read on the forward strand.
GTGACGTGGCCGGCGCTTGTGGTTCGACGCTCTGGGGCATTGTTTTGGTCATTTCTTCTTTTGGAGGAAGCTGGATGCTATCGCCGACTGTTGTCAGTGATGAGCTGGAGGTGTTTTTGTGAGCGTGTGGCTCGGAATTGGGTGTTTTGGGATTTTGGGTGTGGTGGTAGGCGTGAGAAAGCTCCCCATGAGAAGTATTAACTGTGGAGTATCATAATGTGAATAAGGTAATGGGCGTGGGCATATCCCGTAACGCGGTCGAAACGGGTCTTGTGTACATACAAAGAGGCCATGTGTGAAGTCAAAGGAGCACTGGGGCTGGGAAGGCTGCAGGAGTGGCGGGGCATGGGATGAGTGGGGTGTGCATGCGGGCAGGAGGGGTATGCGAGCGAGCGGGCGGGGTGTGCGGGCGAGCGAGCAGGCAGATGGGGCACGCAGGCGAATGAGTGGACATATGAGCAGACGAGCAGGGGTGTGCTGCTTGTGGGCAGCCGGGCGTTGGTGGGGAGGGGCGTTGGGCGGCGCAGCGCATGGCGTGTGATAGCGATGGTTGCTGGTCTGTGGCTTAAAAGGGTTAGTTATGGGTCTCAACTTGGGAGGGGGGGTTTGGGTTGGGGTTAGTGTGAAAGCGACCAGTCGCGTTGATATAATCTAGCATGTGCTCTATACATTCTGGGTCAGAGAGGAGCTTTGCCAGGTCGAGCATGTCGCGCCTCAGCGCATTGATCAAGGGCTGATGATGCCTCGCGTGAGCTATGCAGGTAAGGAGGAAATGGCAAACTGTCTCTTCTTTCTGATTGCAGGAGGGGCATAGCGGGGTGCTTACTAGCCCATTGTGTGGAGGTGCCTGTTTAGCTGTGCCTGTCCTGTCTGCAGCTGAACTAGAATGCTTGACTGCCATCGGGTTAGTGTGGCGACTATCTTGCAGAAGTTGGGTGATGGTGCCTTTGGGTCGATGGCCTGGAACCTGTGGTAGCGTGGGAGCTAGTGAACATAATGCACGTTTCTTCCTTTAGCTGTCTATTGTGGGTCATTTTGAGTGCAGCTTTACTTATTGGCAGCGGCGTGCGCAGTATAGCCGGGATGGTGTGGGCCGGGCTGCTGCAACCTTCCGCCGCCCGCTTGGCCAGCCTGTCCACCACCTCATTGTTATTTCGTTATTTAATTGCCTTGCCAAGATGGGAAGGACTCGGAGGAGTATGCGCATTAACTCGAGCGCAGGGAATTCAAGACTGATAGTGAGGACTCTGTTAACTCACTCAACTGGACTCAACAATGTGAATGGATGGGCTAAAACCAATGATTTGTTGTAGCTAAAGTCCTAGCTACTTATACAGTGGTGAACAGGGGTAAAACCCTATGGAACATTGGATTAGGGAGGATAATCATAATGGTTATGTAATACAGCATATATGAGTATATAATATATACTATAAGAGTATTAATAACAACATATAGGAATATACAGTAGTATTTATAAGGAGAATAATAGATGTTATTAGATGATTCTGTATATATTTAAACATCTCGAAGATATATATACATATGAGAGAGTATTAGACTACAAGATAGAGTAACAGATACTTGGAGAGATACTTGTAACAGATATGAGTAGGAGTATTAGTATGACTAGTTATAATGAGAGAGTATTAGACTACCATATGGAGTAATAGTAGTTGTCTAGATATTTGTAATATATATGAATAGTTATAATGATATAGTGTATATTAAAAGTGGGTAGAAAAAATAAGAAGAGGCATAAAAATAAGAATTGACGTTCTCGTCAGGGGAGCCACCGCTCGGGGAGGGACAAAAGAAAATTTATTTATATCCCAACAATAAGATTGCCATGTATTTTCACCCTCTTCTTTTCTATAATCTGAGAATAAAATGGGTGAAGCTACAGGTAATAAAAAGTTGTGAGCATCCACCTTGGACCATGGGACCGTTTCCTCTACGGTTGTGTCATGACGCATTTATTTCCCATACTCAGATGCCCTGTTCTCCCATTTCTCACTCCACCTCCATGTTCGTTCCGATCGCCCTTGCCGTGTTCGGCAACTGATCTTCGCTGTTCGCGCCATTTACCATAGCCACGCCGTCAAAGCATGATCGACGTCTTTGGACTGACTTGGCAGTCATCGCTGGGCCTATCACCTCCTCTGCTCAACCCTCTTTTGATGGTGTTCCTATGATCGGATTGTCATGACTTGTGTATTTCCTGCACCTTGTTATCCCCATTTCCCCTTTTGCCACTCCTCCCCCATGTTCGCTCAGCTTTGCCCTCCACCTTGACCACTCCTCCCCTATGTCATCTCCGTTCACCCTTCCTCGCAGTTCGCCAAACAGCCATTTGCTGCTCGCATCATTCGCCAGCAGGCACACCATCAAATAACAATCAACATCCTATCCGGCATGATGGCTCATCAGTAGCTCCATCAGCTTCCCAATCCAACCCCCTTTTGGTGTTCATATGAGCAGGGTGCGTTCACAGGACGTTCTACCCGTAGGTCGTGTGGGATCAACCCAGCAGATGAAGAACCCATGCAGGGCGGTGTATATACGGGCCCCAAGACATGATTTCGTACATAGGTGCCTTCGCCACCTTTGCTCTCGGTCGTTTCATGTTCTCCCTCTTCTCTCACTCTATTGTATGTTTATTTCATCTATGTTGTATCACGACTGCGCACCCCTATCCAACCCTGACTCATGACGGCATCTTTCCTATTCGCTGATACCTTACGAGCATTCGATATAAGTAGTTTGCGTTTCGCATGTATATTCCCCAGTTCAATTATCATACATTCTCCATCTTGTGCAAACTTGACCTCGCTGTGATCATCGTCTTAAGCCTTCTCCTGGAGATTTCTATCTTCTACCAGAATAGGACTTAGGCATCACTGGTGAGTTCTCATACTTCATCTTTGTTACCTTAGCCTTCGTACTATTTTCTGTGCTGACGGCGAAGGCCTCCGAAGGAGCACTTCACCGGCGAAGGGATTGTCGCTACTTAGACAACCCTTCCATGACACCTTGTACATTACATCCTCAAGTGCCACAGGCTATTTCGCTATGACTGTAGATAGGGCGAGCTCCACTCGGGCAGCCCTCTTATCTTGTGAACATTTATTGGTTCACCTATTCGCTGAACGGCATACTTATTCGCACAAGTTATTCGGGCATTCGCTGTGTTCACTAATACATGATATTAACACCTAAAAACCAATCTTGACAGGTTGTGTTAATGGCCATTGTGACCTCTTTCAGTCTCTCTCCAAGACCCTCCAGGCTGTCTATCTCGGTGGGCGGGGGTAGGTCGCTCAGTCGCCATTGTAGTACTTGCCGAAATGCTGTCCAATCCACCTGGCACCAGTTCCTCCTCGCTGGCTCTTCCGCTTTGGGTACGGAGACATCGATGGTGCTTGATATGGGGAAATGATCTGTGCAAGGCAGCTGGTGGTCGGGGAAGGTCGTGCATTGTGTGAATAAGTCGTGGATGGCCGTTGTGCAGAAGACATTGTCTGGCCTTGTGAGGCTTTTGGTGTTGGAAGCACAGAGTGTTGGCATGTCTTTCGGTAGCGCCATTAGCATGTCATGTTGCCCCAGTAGGTCCAGAAGTATTTGCGCTGCATCCAGGTTGGCTGCAGTGAAGAGATGCAAGTCCCATTCCTCGTCCCATAATGGATGGTGCCTATTAAAATCCCCCATCCACAGCATGCCCTCAGTGTCTATTACCCTCGCGCCTCACTCATCTGTCTGGATAGCGTTCTGAATATGCTGTAACGCTTCAGAGTGGTCCCCGTCGTTGTATATGTTGAATAGGGTGATGGGACCTGCATCGGTGTGTATTAGTATAGCTACCACGCCGTGCCTGTTCACGTCTATTTGCTGCCATGAGCTGGAGAGCAGCTGCCTGGTGATGAATGTTGCTGCTCGGGTCTTCTTGGATTGTTGCGGTGTGCTGTGGGGGTTAGTGAATACCATTTATGATTGATCCGTGTGTTGCCTAGAAAGTCAAAGTAGGGTTCTTGTAGTATTATGATGTCGTACACTGTGGGGTCGATTGAGTTGATGAGGTCTTGCTGCGCTACGTTGGATTTGTTGAGGTTTTTCTGCCAAATTTTCAGTGTCCTGATTCGGGTGTCTGTTGTCTCACTCATGGTGAAGGGGTGGGTTGGGTTGAGTGGTCCTGTCGTTTAGTCGTCTGGCGAACCCTAGATCGTCTAGGGAGAGTTGGTGGGTGTGGGTGGTGCGGTCCATATGGCCCCCTCTGCTGGCTGGGCAGCGGGTGGTGGATTGGCCTCGAGAGCTGCGGGACACCGGTCGCTGCCTCATCCATCCTTGTTGCATTGGTCGGTAGGGATCTCCTTCCGGGCAGTATGTGTCCATCTGCATTGGGGCCCGGAAACGGGGTCTAGAGGGTGGGGCTGGGGGCGGCAGGCTTGCGTGCTGACCGATTCCCATGATTGTGGGTCCCTGCTGGAAGGGTAGTAGCAGAGGTTGCTATCTGGGTTTCTTTGCTGTAACCTACCGTTGCATTCTTTGAAGGCAGGGCAGCTTCGATCCCAAGTTGCATGCCCCTCTCTGTCGCAGTTGATGCATCTGTACATGCTGGGGTCAGTTATGGTGCATTCAGATGACCTATGCCCTTCTATTCTGCATGTCCTGCATGTGTCTGTGGGGTGGGGGCACTGCGCAGCCCTGTGGGACACACCCAACCGTTGGCACTTGAGGCATCATTTTGCTTCCTGAATTAGTTTTCTTGCCGAGGTCCTGGTGCTCGCTATGAGGATGCCCAGTCGAATTAGCGCGTTGGCTGTGTTGCGGTTGCGTAACTGGACAATGAGGTGCGCGGTGGCTTGCCTTTCTGATCTTCGTTCGGGCGGCTTGATCCATCGCGCCGTCGCTATGTCCCCTCTTTCGAGGCCATTGGAGTCTTCTACTGCTTCAATGTCATCATGTGAGCTTGGGTCAAACCGGACCGGGACGAATTCTGCTATGATAGGATACAGGTTGGGTTTAATCTCTGAGGTTTCATCAAAGTGCGCCAGGAAGTCCTGGGCATGTTGCTGGTCCTGGAGTTGTTCTGCTGCTTCCTTGGTGGAGAGTTCTATGAAGAAACCACTTCTGGGGAGTCGTTGCATGCCTATGGCCTTAGGTTTTTCTTGTTCGCCCTCCCACTCCAGGGTGTCTATCGCTCGGTTGGCTTAGCTGAGTATTTGGGGGTCAGGGAGATGGGCAATCTTTTGGTCTTGAGCATCTTGTCATCTGTTGATGAGTATTTGTCTTGCTCAAAGGTTGCACCTAGCTAGCATGCTGGATTGCAAGCTAACCGGCCTGGTAGCGCACGCTGCAAGTGCTGCTGCATATGGTGGGTATTGGGTGGTGGCTAGGGGGTTGTCTGAGGGTTTGTTGACGCAATGGGCTGGGTCTGTCGAGATTTGCACCATCACCATGTCTACTATTCTTTGGGTGGTTCCATCGCTCTCCTGCCATAGCTCCTCTACTGTTCCTGCCAAGCTCCTGTTGAGTCATTGATGACCTTAGTCGCAGCCTCGATTTGTTGGACGGTTGGTGCTAGCACGTTGTTGACTCCTAGCAGTCGCTCCCTGACAATGGTTGCTATCTCCGATGCTGTCATTTGCTCTGCAAGGTCTGTCAGTAACGTAGATATCGCCCTAATACCTTCTTGTGTCATTTTGGGGATGGAGGACTGTGCCTCCGCTAGGTGCAGCAGTGCGGTTGCCAGATTGTAGTAGGTTATGATTTGTCAATCTGGTAGGAGTCGTCTGGCAAGGAGATATTGGTGGGCGCCCTCCGGCGTGAGCTGCGGCTTGCTGAGCATACTTTCCGCATCACCTCTGTTGGTGTTCTGCGAGGCAGAGCAAAGGTTGCGAGCGTCTTGGTTGGTTGGGGATGCGTGCGAGGGTGGGATCCTTCTGCTGGGGGGCACGGGCATTGAGACCTGGTTTTCGCATGTCGCATATGGATGCCGACATTGGGACTCCAAGTGCTGGGGCTCGTGTGTTGTTGATTGGTGGTTGCTTGGTTAATCCAGCTTTGACGCCCTGGGAGGGCGTGGGAATTTTCTTCGAGGTGGTGGTTGACTTCTTAGGTAAGTCTCTAAAAATTGAACATTCCTCACTAGGCTTCAATGTTTCGCTTATAGAAGCCCTATAGATCAACTAGATTGAAGTAATTGAGACATTTTCTACTCAGTGCCTCTTCCTGTGAGACTCTTTTCATGTGCGATGGACACCTCTCCACATGAGATCCAGAGAGGAGAGGCCTCAACCCTCAAATGCCGCCTCAGAGCGATCAGAGAGTGAGAAGATGAGTGTGCCATTCCACGTCGAGCAGAGACGTTAGCCACAAATAAAGTTAGACTCATAGGAGAGCACAGCACTCAGGTCAGTGGTGGAGAACGACCGTACACTACTTGCCTGTTTTGGCACCATGGCATGTGACATGTGCCGAGCTCAGGCAAAAGTTAAAACACCACCGTGGTATGCACTTCCATGACTTTGTGGCTTAGACATTTACCTAACCTTACCTTAGTCGTTTTATAATATCTGGCTTTCCTGATATCCTTCTCAGACTCAGTAATACTAAGAACATGACACAAAGGCCGTTCTAAACTTCTAGTTGTCCCAGGCTCCAGTGATGTCAGCCTCCCTGGCGGGATGAAGTAGTGTGATGTCTGGACTCGAGGTTGGAGGTCAGTTTGTATTCTGTTCCTCTTTGGTTCATCATGCATTTCACCAAATTTCATCAATATCCGGATGTACTGTTGGTGCCAAGTCCAGCCACAGCAAAATCTACAGCCCGCCATGCCAAGACTACATTTCACGTTACTCAGCATTCTGGCAAGGCCGATAACATGGTTCGGTAGTGTTTTGACGTCTGATCTATCTAACATACTGAAACATCAAGGATTGCAATCAAGCCAAGACATCAAGAAGTCTTCAGCATTCAACTCTTAATGTCTAGAGACTAGAGACACTGTATCTTGACACAATGGTGGCCTCGATCTAGAGAAATCAAAAAGACTTCTCCATGTGACAGCCGGGCATTCAGCAATATGTTGGTCTTATGTATTGACACACCATCTCAAAGTCGATGCCTGGATCTGATCACCGGACTCTGTCATGGATTGGTATTGATTTCTCTTGGGATTTCTCACAGAATGTGAGTGCTTACATTTAGAGGGAGATGAATGGTGAGAAAGTTGTCACCGGAATAGGAACAGCGTTTCTAGGTTGCATTATGAGTTAACAACTCAGCTGTGCAACCACGTTGGCTGACAGTGAGAGATGAACTGCCTTGGATTGAACTACACATGACACCAAAATAGGGAGAGAGTATTGGGAGGATTGATGAAATCTGTCAACTAAGTGATAGTTAATAGGGTGACACGACTGGAATTGGGAGGCAGGCAGTCCACCTGTGTGTTAGACCGCTGCAGCAAGTGGGGCCCAATAAGGCTGCAGGGTTTCGGCCTTGTGATGGCATGCTAGTCTGTTAGGGAACTGTTACCAAACAGCAGCTGCGCGGGTGACTGGATTAGATATCTTTGGCCATGTAGGTAGTGCACTGGTAGCAGAAGTCCTTAGCTTTTCCTCTTTGGATCCTCCTCTACCAGGTGAGTGGCATGTCATAGAGGTAGCTTTTATTCATATCCTTAGATCCTCTTCTACTGTGATGCCATGATGGCTGTGATCTCCTGGCTGTAGTGCAGGCCCACAGCCTCCTGCACATTTGCTACTCTGTGGGTGTGGGTGCGGGCTGGTGATGGGGTGACAAGCATAGGGGTGGCAGGACATCATCGGCATCTGCTCAAATGTGGGCAGCCCTGCAAGCACAAGGAGCATGCTGAGGGATGGCAAAGACAGGCCACATGGCGAAGAAATGCCACTCCCATCATTGTCGCTGCATCCGCTGCACCTCCCAAATCAGAATTGGCACATGCCGCAGACCATCCCCCCACTTGTCCTCATGTTATCTACACTGTCATATGTGGGAAAGGCATGCTCCATTGCCATTAACACCACTACCCCCATGCCTGTTGATGCCTTTTGGCTGTCATTCAGCCATGTTCCATGGGTGCAAAGGACATGACTCATGAGCTGGCCACAGAGGCCACATACTCAGAGGCCACTGCCCCAGTCATTGTAAATTTGTGCATGGTTGTGTGTAGTCATGAGTGACACATGGGAAGAGTGGAGCATCATTGACCACAGTGGTCACTTTGCCAGGATGGTCTTTGTGGAACTGGAAGTCAAGATAGGTGTGTAAATTTATTTATTTATTTTTGTTTCTCATCATTTCATATGACCCCAGTATGCTATTTTAGTTGCTATACTCAATTACACTAGATTTTATATGCTGATTTTGAATAGCTGATTTTAAGTGCTCAAATGTACTTAATTTTGGTGGTTGCTAAATATATTTCCTTGACACTGATTTCATAGTGAAAAAAGCTACTGAAAATCAGTACTAGTGGAAAAAGTACTGATTTTAAGTGCCGCTCTTCCTACAGTGCAGTGTCTACTAGGGACGCAGCCGCCTTCCCACACGAATCATAGCCGTGCTCGTGATCGTCTGATCAGAGGGTAACAAGAGGCGACTTAATTAATATCTAGACGTGTTTGCACCCTTAGGAGACGAGAAGAATGCACTGTATCATGTTCCGAACATCGCTCGTAACGCAGTTCAAGTTCGAGCTCTGATACTTCAAGCGATTCTCGTGGTTCGAAACAATCTGTCGCATATCTATAGCAAAATAGTACTGTTATTCGTTGCGTGCCTTATATATGGGTGTTCAGGTACACAGTGTTTTGACACCTCGTTCCTCTATGCCCTCTCCGTGATGCTTTTCATCTAATCTTTCTCTCCTTCCGGCGGTAGCATGCCCTTGGAAACACATCACGCCTCTAGTGATACCTCGCCCGTGGATGCCACCACTACAATGGATATTGTTTTAAGGCATGAACTACCGAAGCAACTGGAACAATGACTCACCCTGGCAAGGGTCAGGATGTACATCACCGTCTACAGCGCTTCCAGGTCCCTGCCGTGAGGGATCTCCTCAAGCTCGATTCCCATCACTGCATTAGACAAGGGTTGTCCTCCCTGTGGGGTCCAATTGCTTCTGATGTTCCAATCTCCTCGATGCTCGGATCGCCAAATTCCTCCATGAGCGAATCATGAATCTGTCGTGCGGCTGCACGAAAGCTTGTTGCAGGATTGTGTGCCGAACAGGTAGTGCCATTAGGGTGAGCAGCCCTCTCTTGAAGAGCAAGATGACAGCGACAAATGATGATTACAGACAGACTACCTGTAGCATTAGGCATATATCGTATTATCTAGGCTCCTTGGATCTGACCTGTCATGCACAGTTCCAAGAATACCTCCAATGCTGGGCTTTGACCGCAAGTAAAATCGAACCAAGTGTAGGGGAGCAATGGACTCACTCTTAAAGCCTGTTATATTGAATATTAGGTACATCTCATAAATTGGACACTATATCTTACTTTACTAGTGATACCAGCTGCTAATGTTATGCTCACTACAAATCTGAGTCGGTATTAGATGGAAAGTTCAACAGCGGCGGTCAGAAAGTACGTACCCATATCTTGTGAGACCTAGACGAGCAATGAGCAATTTCACAGTGTAAGGATGAATTAACCAACTTTGATCAGCCAAAGTTTGGGCCAATGACTTCCGAGGGAGCATCTGAAACTCTCTTGAGCGCCTCACGAGCCCAAGGGTATTGTATAGTGTCACAACAACAACCAATGTCTCAAAAAGTATGATTAACACAGTGTTTATTGTGTTCACTAGGAATAAATGGTCTGTAAACCGCAACTAAACATAAGAATTTCTCACCCCTGAAAAAGAGATATATGGACCTGCTTCAATATAACTGCTATCGTCACTCACAAATTCAGAGCACCCAGATCCTGAGCTGTGATGTTGCATCCATTTTTGACTGCGAGAAACTGTAATACCGTATTGTGTTTGAGGATAGATTAATGGCAGGCTTGAACTTGAAAAGGGAAGCGTGCATACCACTCCCGTACCCACACTGCCATATACAGAAGAAGACCGAGGCCTCCAAGCACCCACCGCACCCCTTGATTGTGCTGGGACATGGCGTATATTCGTGCCCATAAGAGTCCTGCAAGGGAGGGTATGTAAGTTTATGACTGAGGATCTTTACCGGTATACAGTTACCTTCTATAGCTGAAAGTACCACAATGGCTAGACATTCTAGGAAATGAGCCAATAGGTTGCACCACTCTGTTTCGGCATCAGATTATGTGTAGAAAAACGCAAATGTAATACTGGGCACAATCACATGTATGTAAAGAACCTGAATTTCACGAATAAACCATCTCACCTCGAGTGGGATATTGGCCTTATCCGTGTATAGCACAATTATAAAGACAAGGAAGGCAGGGTAGCGAGCTAGCAGGTAAAGGACCGTTCCTAATCTGACTCTTCTGTGCCAGACGTAAGTAATCTCGGACGGGAGGGTCAAGAGAGTGTCATAGGCGAGCAGTGCTACTTGGATTTGGATCAGGGATATATTAACAATCCATGATTACTCCTTACACACCGAGAGTAGCAACTTCCACATAGCAAACAGCCAGACTTCTAGATTGTCAGATTCTACCCCACTGGATTGCCGGACCTACTCACTTATCTGAGATAACCTGAATATCCACACTTTGTTGAGAGGACATGTGGTGGTCGTGCACTGGGAAATGAATAGGGTCGAGATATGAATATAAAGCTGAAAGATCCGTCGAGAGCCTTATATCATTCTGGGATAGGGGATAGGAACGAGGGTTCGAATTGAGAGCAGTGATGTCCACAGCTCGACCCAGCCTGTGGCCCAGTCTGAGTTGATCTGTTTAAATCCCTAGCAAGGCTAGGATCGGGATCAGGCTCGTTGGTCTGGTTCGTGTTTTGGTGAGTCAGAGTCAAGATGAAACCATGGCTTCCGGAGCGCCTAACTCTGACTCAGTGTACTGGTCGCGCATCTGGATGTTGATGCATGGTGAGCCCAATGCGTAATATAATAAAAACTGAGCTCTACCCTCATGCCTGGATATGGCGTTACTACGTTCCATCAGTGACTCTGCGACAATGCGCTACATTCTGCAATACCACCCCTGACCCAGTCTCGGACATATACCAGGAAAAGCCAACGTAAAATAAGTAAACTTTAGACCAGTTCGAAGCCACAGTCACCGAAGTGGAGATCACCGATGCTTTGTGTGATACGAGCGGTCAAGATTGTCCCACCGTGCCATAGTGCCAAAAAGCGGGGAGGGGGGGGGGGGGGGGGCTGACTTGAGCACACTATCTGGAATTGCTGAACATCATCTCGTTCACTACTACCCTTTTCCGCTGATGGCTGTGCTCTCCGTGTCTAGAGGGTATGCTGCTAGTCGCGGGGTGTCTGTTACATTCCCATCAGAACACGACCAAAGTTAGTTCATACACTATATCACATAGAATCCAGGAGTCCACGGGGACTTACCGAGCCGCCACGCACAACTGAGTAGGTAACTCATCATGCGACCTGGAAACGCTGTTCCCGTTCCTGTGGCAACTTGTTGACCCTTCATCTCTCAACGTAAACCCTCACATTCTGTGAGCCATCCGGAGAGAAATAAACACCAATCACGAAAGTACCGGGTGGTAGGATCCAGGCATCGACTTGGAGATAGTGTCATATTTCCAAAAGAAATATCTGGCTATCACATGGAGAAGACTTTTTGATTTCGCTAAAAGAAGGCGCCATTGTCTCAAGACGCAGCGTGTCTAGTCTCTAGACATTGAGAGTTGAAGTCTTCTCGATGCCTTCAAGGGTCGATTGCGATCCTTCATGCTATATAGATGAGGCATTAAAACGCTAGCAGACCACGATATAGGACTTACCAGACGGCGAGTAACTCCATGAAACGTAGTCCTGGCACGGTGGCTGTAGATTTTGCCGTGGCTGGACTTGGCACCGACAATACATCCGAATGTTGATAAAATGCGACAATCGCAGAATATAATACAAACTGACCTCCAACCTCAAGTCCAGACCTCGCTCTACTACATCCACCAGGAGACCAAACATCATTCCGATCGACTCGGGCAACCGCCAGACGCCCGCGGTATCAAATGTGTAGTGTTTTCCCGCGCCGGGCCGGGCTCGGCTTTTGAGGGCTCGGGCTCCTCAAAATTGAAGCCCGGCCCTGGACCAGGGCTCCGGCCGGGCTCGGGCTAAAACCCGGGCCTGTGGGCAATTTTTCGCTGTTCAGCGGCTGGTTTCACCAAAACATACGAGCAAATGAAAGCAGAGGTTCCGAAGCTGGTGTGTCGCGTCCTCACTCAGAACGGACACTTGAACCTCATTGCGCTTGGTGTCGCTACAGGCGGATTTTGAGCTCGATGCGAGCGCGAAAACAACCGGTACATGTGTTCTTGAATAACCCCCTTGCCGTTCATCATACCAACTGCGAGCAATGAAATGTTCGCTTGTCTGATCTGGGTCACATTGGTAGTGCATCTGGAGTGGCACGCTCGGGGGATGGATTTGTGGGGGCGTGCGAGGGCAACTCTAGGTGCACCGCGTTACTCTGTTCCTGTCAAGACGATTCAGAAATCCTGGAAGATGACGGAATATCGAAAACTTTCGCATATGATGATAACATAGGGAACACTCTGGGATGTACAATTTACCTCCCGACTAACCACACATCACATTCAGGGCTTTTTTACGTTCAGCGAAGCTCTCACGAGCTATGTCATCAAGTGCAACAATGCAATACAGGCCCTGTAAGTAGACACCGTTCTGAGGGCCGATCCATTTGCTGCAGTGTGTCTCCCGTGCAGGCTGACCGTCTTCACCCGGCGGCCTTAGGTGTCACTTTGCCACCCAAACTCCCTATAATACACGAAACATCCTTATTTCAGAGATTCAACGATGTCACAAATATAGACGAGTCCCTGACTGTCCGATCAAGGGAATACTGTTTGTTCAGGCACAGGTCTCCCTGAGTCTCTCAGAGACTGTCTCGCACAGCGGACGCGATGTCCTCCGGAGCGAGGTTCAGATGGGGAGGTCAGAGTGGGACTTGGCTTCAGCTTATGTGCTATGCTGGCCCTACATACGAGTCCCAACTTCGGAGATAAACGAATAAGAGGCGAGGACTTAGAAACTAGCTAAGGATCAAAGGATACGATAGTTGATTTTCAGACTGAAGAGTAGGAATGCATACAAGGGGTTTATATATGGGTGAGAGTAATGGTCAGGGGCGAGATATACTGGGGAATCAGGGCAAGGTCAATAGAATAATGATGCGTGATGGAACGGGATAGGTAGCTAAGAGGACTCGGGCATAGAATCAAGCTCGGATATGAGCTTGGGCTCAGGCTTAGAATCACAGGACTCGGGCATGAGTATCACAAGGCTCAGGCTCGGAAAAAAGGTTGTACCGGTAAGGACCCGGCCTCTGGCTGGGTCCTTACAGTATTCCCCCCTTATGGCCGAGACCCTCAAGGCCGTAATGTGAACAAGGTTTGCCTATCCTTGAATCTAGATCCCAGCCCGATGTTAAGTAGCCAGAAAGGCAAAGCTTACATCGTAGCTGAGGTTAGATAAAAGAGTTGGGTAGGAGGCAACAAAACCAAGTGCCAGCAAGTATGGTGCGTCCTCAAGCTCTCTTCAACTCTGCCGTCGATGTGGACAGTGCCAACAACACGTTCGACCAGACCCTTCTCTCACAGGAGGATAGTCCCTCAGGCGAGGTATTGCCCGAGGTTCGTCACGAGATAGCTCTGAGGCTCAGCGAGGCTGATGCCATAGATATGTGGGAGCCATGGCAGGAAGGGCCAAAGGGCCAAAAGGTGAGTGTCCTCAGGATCCATAGAGAATTTCGCTGACTTGAGTAGTACAAGCGTATGCTCTTCACGTACCACCCGACCGACCTGTCCCTGTATGGGTACAAGCTCCCCAATGGCAGGCCTTGCAAGTGGCAACTTGTGATCAAAGCCGAGGCGAGGTGTGCGCACTGCGAGGAGCGCGACTACACTTGTCTGCATGCCGTTAGCCTTGACTATGGTCTCGCCAACCTCAGGGATTGCATGTGGTGCTGGACACGGTCCGTGGGCTGTAGCATAGCCCATGGCCACCGTGGCGGAGGTGGTAAGGCAAGCAAGGGGAAGGGCAAGGCGAGGAAGCGTGCGCGGAGCGAGGAGGGCGAGGATGAACTGAGGCCGAGGAAGGAGGCCAAGGTGCGGGTCGAGGTCGAGGACGGCAACTCTAGCGATTGGGTCGAGCAAAATCTGGAGGTGAGGGTGGAGAGGATGGAAGCAAGGCAGAGCGAGGAGAAGGGAAAGGAGGTGGAGGAAGGTTGGAAGCCAAAGAAAGATAAGAAGACGAAAAGGTCGGAGCAAAGCACAGTGATGAAGGAGTTGATAGTGGCGGTGAGGGATGTGGGGAGGAAGGTTGGGGAGAAGGTGTGCGAGCTGTTGGGGGAGTTCAGGGCAGCGAATGACAGGATGAATAGGGTAGATGTGTAGTTCATGAGGATAAGGAGGAGGAGGAACTACTTGAAGCGGATGCAGGCAGTGCGGGGTTTGGACGAATTTGGAGGGACTAGGGGTTTAGTAGATCGGAGTAGCAGTACTAATGAGGAGGAGCTGGGCAAGGATAGCGGGTATAGCAAGGTGGAGGACCTGAGGATGTTGGAGTAACTAAAACTAATGTGATGGAACAATGTAATTTTCTTGGGTTTATTGATGTTTTTGTTGTCAGATTGTGAGGAATTTTTTGTTATCTAACTACTGGGGGTCATGGGGGTTAAAATAAGGAAATTTATCATAGAGCAGTCAAAGGTCCCAGCTTGCCCGGATAAGACTCATGAAAGTCTGTGACCAGTTCCGAGGCATGATCAAGCTCGGAGGCGAGGATCCACGAGGTTTCTTCATCGGTACCCTCATAACCAGTCCACTTAACGAGGTAGAGTAACTTGCAGCTCTTCCGTCTAGTATCAATTTTAGAGTCGAGGATTTCTGAGACTTCAAACTCAGGTTCGCCATTGATAACAACTGGGGGTGGAGGAGGCTGAACTCCGTTCGGAATGGTGTTGGGCAAAGCTGGTTCGAGCATGGATACCTGGAATACTGGGTGGCCTGAACACATGTGTTCTGGAAGTCGAAGGGTGAAGGAGTGAGTACCGGCTCGGGAAATGATCTCAAAAGGACCCAAAAACTTCTTGGCGAGCTTGTTATTGGGCCGAGTTGTGTTGAAGTACTGTGCCTTTACAAAGGCAAGGGATCCTACTTGGAAATCAGGGGCGGGCTTGTGACTAACATTGGCCGAGGTTTGGTAAGTTTTCTGAGCCTCAAGGATAGCTCGGCCAAGTTCTTGGTGAAGCTCGTCCAGGTCAACCATGAAGTCTCGAGCTCGTGCTGAGGCGAGGTCACGCTCGGGGTGAACCGCGAGGTTGGGGTGGTAACCCTCGTTAGCAAAGAACGGAGAGATGCCGGTGGTTGCGCTAGGCACATTGTTGTACATGAACTCAGCGAGGGGAAGGAGTGACGCCCAATTGGACTGCTGGTAGTTGCAATAGATTCTGAGGTACTGTTCCAACGTTTGGTTAGCATGCTCGGTTTGACCATCACCCTCGGGATGGTATCCTGAGGTGAAATGCAATTGCATGTCCAAAGCCTTCCCTAGAGAACGCCAGAAGTGGGAGACAAATTCAGAGCCCCTGTCCAAGGTGACGTGTGAGGAGACTCCATGCTTGGAAAAGACATGAAGGACGAAGAGGTGAGCGAGCTCTTGCAAGGTTATCTTGTCCATGGTTGGGATGAAGATAACCTGCTTAGTGAAACGGTCAACAATCACTAGTATGGAGGTGAACTCTAGGGCTCGGCACCATCCCCGTATGAGCCGTATATACGGCTGCCGTATTACGGACCCGTACCCGTACCGAAGTTCAACTTGCCTGTTCTGACCGTATTACGGTTACGGCACGTATGACCACCGTACGAGGCCGTACGACATACGGCCGTATATACGCAGTGTACAGGTGACGCAGTTATGTAAGGTAACTATCCCTCAAAAAACATTGCCTAATACTGCATAAAGACCTGTACACCAAGTCCATGCTACTCAATACTTCCAACCACACGCTTGGCCATCTACCACACGCATCTCCCACCGTTCCCCTCCATGCCCCTGGCCCCGGCTCCTGTGCACCCGCCGCTTGCACCCTCTCCCCGAGTACCTCTGCACATGCGGCACGGACACGCTCCTCATGATAATGATGACGCCTGACGAAGTAGAGGGATCAATGGCCTATCTGGGACCATGCCGTGCAGAACAAGATGTCGTAGACGAGGCCAATACGCTCTGACATTTCCTCTGGGCAGGCGGTTTCTCCAGGTATCTCGACATATTCCAACATCGGCGCCAAGCCAGACAGTAATACCAAGAGGTAGTATGCCTCACGCTGCACCACAGCAAGATCCCAGCGATCCTTTGGGATGTGATTACGCCAATAATCGCTGAAGCAGAATGCCACTCGAGTAAGACCAGTGATCTGATCAAATTCTGGGTTCTGGGTTCTTTGAAAAATTGTGTCCACCAGTTCAAAGGATGTAAGTAAAAGGGATCGTAGTCAACGCCTCGACAAATGTCTTGTCCGGACCTGCGGCTCACTTATAGATACATTTTGTGACGGAGGTCATGTCAGGAAAGGCTTCCCACAGTTCCTTTGCTACCAGAACTTGATGATCTATCTCACGAGGATATATGCAAGCATCCTCGATTCGCAGTACTCTGTAAGGTCCTCAGTCAGATGCATGGATGGCTAACAGATACATACTTGATAAAGGACCTGAATTTCTTGTGAATCAATTTTCCTGGTTTGCGAAGCATATGATGATATTCTCGAAAGCGGGATGCACTCTGAATGCAGTCGCTTTGATACCAAGGATAGTGGCAACAACGGCTTGCGGCGTATGGCTCTGTCCGGGGGTAATTGACACTGTCAAGTCAATGTGCTGAGTGATGGACCTGCCGTCAGATAAGGGAGACATATTGTCCTAGTTCAAATATCGGAGTTAGGTGCAGGGGACCTGACGTTTTCTTCCAAGATATTCAGCAGGCACAAGCAACATGCCGCAGTGCGAAATCCCGTTCTCACCATGTGGGTTGTATTGACGTTACCCTTTGACAAGATGGATTGCTGAGTATTTGGGATACGATATCACTGCATCGCGTGAGTTTGAAGCAGAAACAATACATACCGAGTCATAATGGTCGAGCAGAACTTGCGGTTGGCTGTGGGGAGAGTTGAAGTATTTGATGAGTGACTACTAGGCCTGTGAATACACTAAGTACCTTGGAAACCCCGTATGTCTGTACGACGGCCGTATGACTGCCGTATCCGTACCGTCGGGGTTCCAGCAGCCCAACATAAGGACCGAATCCTGCTTAAGTGATGGGCGGCACTCAGGCTACTAGTATAGTAACCCAGAGCGGCTGGCGGCCAATTAAGCCCAGTGGAGATCGATTCAAATTAGGACAGCACGTAGCTGTAAATACCGATAATGAAATCGAAAGTCGAGGGTCAAATCTGTAGGTACCGGTGACGCACCGACGCGTTCAATTACAAAAATTCATTGCTTCCGGTTCAGAGCTGTCACCATCCGATACCGGTATGTCTGCTTGATAACTTCGCTCGACTTTTCCTGGACGCACTCGCATCTCGTTGTCACTCCATTTCCCGTGTCTGCGCGCGCACTCACATCTGCATTCTGCCATCGTCACCCGAGTTCTCATTTCTGCGAGTGCACTGGCATCTGCGTAGTCAACGCTCGATTTCCCTTTCCGCGATTTTCTACGGCTTTGTTCTGCATACGGTGCGAGTCTTTCGTTTCTGTGGACGCAGTCATAACCTGATGCCGATATTTTATTCTTCTACGCACAGACACGTGATGTGTGGCCGGCCCTCGTTTTTCTGTAAGTTTTTGTGGCACAATTATTGGTCTTGAATATGTTGCGGAGTGGACCATTAGCTGGTATGTCTCGATGTATTGTACACTCACACATGATTTGACAACCTCGCCACCATGAGCGTGATCAGGGTTCCCTTCTACCATGTGTTCAAAAAGACCTTCAGCCTGTACCTTGCCCTCCCCCAAACACGCGGCGCGTCCTACGTCTACTCGGTACATCTCCACCCACGTCCTGACAAGCATGAAGTGGAGATTGATGCTGCTCTGGGAAGAATCAAGGAGCGAATTTGGAGGTGGATGATGATACGTGTGGGAGGTCTCTTGATTGTAAGTGGCCAGTGTCCGCGTGAGGCCATGGCGGGTGGTGCGGGGGTGCGAGATCATCGATCAACCGCCAGAGCCAGCTGATCCCGCTGGACCTGCACAGCTTGCCTATACACTCTGGCAGATATACGGGCAGGTAACAAGCTAACCGGGTTGGATCCAGAGTCAAACATAAACAACCTTATCCAGATATCCAACGAATTTCATAAACACTTATCAACCGGATACTGATACTTCTGAGCGAAGAGAGGGAACTCACCAAACAAAGACAAACATGCACACTGGCGCCCGACCCAGACGTCGTTGCATGGTATGCACATGTCGTCCTGTCCTTTCTGCCCACACCCCACCCTCATCTTTCACGGCATTGCCACGCATTTTACTCGTTCGCTCTAAATGTCAGTTCACCTCTCCTCACATAACACTGACAGCCGCACCTCCCAGGCTTATATCTCCCTCTCGATCCCGCCCACGGGCATGAACTTATAATAATGTTTCTGGCGTGTGTTTGCCATTGGAGGGGACGGTGCGGGTGTATGGTGCATTTGCCAGGTGTAGATAAGGCCAGCAGGCGGAACGAGCCCAGTATACGGTGCTTGCCTTTGCATAAAACCTGGCCGTCCATCTCGGACCCTGGAGATACAACCCCACACAGCCGATGGTACGTCCCGTTTCCCTGTCCCTCGTGTCTCTTACCCAGCGCCACTCGCTGCTCCATACACTCCAACCTCCGGCCCCCTCCCGCCTTCTCACGTCCTGAACCGCCCTCCCCCCGCGCTGCGGGCCCTCCCCACCCACCGGGCACGGTCTCATGAAGCTCTTCCCGATCTGTCCCCCGAGCGGCGGCTCCTTCCCGCACGACATGCACTGCCACCGCGACGCGGGGGCCTTAGCCGCGGAGGGCGCGCGCTGCCCGTGCAAGACGTGTGCCTGGGCCGAGCTCGAGAAGAATAGGCAGCCGGCGCGCGAGCGCGGCCGTGGCGCGTGGCGCGGGACGTCGGCGTGGTTCTGCGTGCAGGATGGCGCGTTTTTCGAGCGCGGGGATGGGGCCAGGCGCGCCACGACACCGACCCCCCAGACGGCGCGAGTTCTTCAAGACGGCGCCCGCGCGGGAGTTCAGCAGCGCGGCCGAGCGCAACTTTCATGTCGGCGGGGAGCACGTGCGCGATTCGCGTGGCGGGGCCCTGGGACAAGCCACGCTGCGCCTCTCACCTGGGGGCCGCGTGCGCGACTCGCGCACCGCACATCCCCGCACCCCCGCACACACGCCGCCGCCCACAACGACAGCTGCACCCCCAGCGCCGCACACAACCCCCACCGCTAAATCTGCACCCGCAAGCCCCCCCTCACACCCCCGGGAACGGTAACGGGAACGCACCCGCACCAGGGCCCAGCCTCCGCCCAACGTGTAGTCACCCATGCACATATGCTCCCACGCACGCGCACACCTACCCGGCCGACGCCCCGCGCTCGCCGCCACATTCTCCGCGCCCCCGCATGCACACCGTGACCCGCCGCAGCACCTGAGCCCAAACGCAAACGCAAACGCAAACGCAAACGCGAGCCACAACACCCTGGCGTGCCGGATGGAAGGTTACTGCGGGGAGCGATGAGTGCTCTACGATCATCCTTGATGAGGTTCACGAGCATACGTGGGCAACTGATTTCCTCATGGGCCTTTTAAAGAAGGTCGCCAAGCAGCAACCCAACCTCAAACTGATTGTTATGAGCTCAACGCTCGATGCGGTTAAAGTCCAAAAGTATTGTGGTTTGAGGCTAACAAGCCGGCCCCTCTTTTCAATGTGCCATATCGCAACCATCCCGTAGAGGTGTTCTACACGGAGGAATAGGAACCTGATCATGTAGAAGCTGCAATCCAGACAGTAATCGAGCTGAGGAACGTGGGACATCTTACCTTTCTTGACTGCGAAGAAGAGATAGAGGAGGCATGTCGGAAGATCAAACTTCAAGCCGACGATCTTATCCATAACGCCCCAGAATCGGTCGGCCCGATCGCATGCATTCCTCTGACAGAATGTCATAAAGTTAGACTCACGGGAGAGCACCGCACCCAGGGTGGAGAACGAGGTGCGAGCCGTACTAGGCCGTTGCGGAGCTCCTGCTTGCCTGTTTTAGCACGACGGCATGTGCCGAGCTAGGCAAAACACCACCGTGGTATGCATTTACGTGGCTTTGTGGCTTAGTTCAACACCTATTTAACCTCACCCTGGTCGTTTTATAACCGCTGGATTTCCTGATATCCTTCACTGCCTGGGTAATACTACACAAAGGCCGTTCTAGTTGTCCCAGACTCCGTGATGTCGGCCTCTCTGGCGGGATGAAGTAGTGTGATGTCTGGACTTGAGGTCGGAGGTCAGTTTGTATTCTGTTCCTCCTTGGATCACGATGCATTTCATCAAATTTCATCAACATCCAGACATACTGTCAGTGTCAAGTCCAGCCACCGCAAAATCTACAGCCCACCATTCCAGGACTACATTTCATGTTACTCAGCGTTGGCAGGGCCGACAACATGGTTCGGTAGTGTTTTGAAGTCTGATATGTCTTACATACTGAAACATGAAGGATGGCAACCGAGCCAAGATATCGAGAAGACTCCAACTCTCAATGTCTAGAGACTAGAGACACTGCATCTCGATACAATGACGCCCCCATTTAGAGAAATCAAAAAGACTCTCTATGCGACAGCCAGGCATTCAGCAATATGTTGATTTTACGTATTGACCCACCATCTCAAAGTCGATGCCTGGATCCGATCACCGGACTCTGTCGTGGATTGGTATTGATTTCTCTCGGGATTGCTCACAGAATGTGAGTGTTTGCATTTATAGGGAGATGTATGGTGAGCAAGTTGTCACCGGAACAGGAACAGCATGCCCAGGTCGGATGATGAGTTAACAACTCAGCTGTGCGTGGCGGCTCGGTAAGTCCGCATGGACACCTGTATTCTATGTATCATATTGTATGAACTAACACTGGTCGTGTTCTGATGTGATTGTAACGATGACATCCATCCAGTGCGACAAGGGAGAGCACGGCCATCAGCGGGAATAGGGTAGTACTGAACAAGACGATGTTCCGCAACTGCAGATAGTGTGCTCCAGCCGCTCGTCCGTTTGGCACTACGCCAGGTGCCGAGTTCTTGTCTCGCACAGAACTTCTGTGGTCTTGTGACTGTGGCTTCGAACTGGTCTCAAGCCTACTTATTTACATTGGCTTTTCGCAACATCCGCGGCATTCTCCAGGACGCACGCCCTCTCCCCCGCCCAGGCCGCCGCCGACGCCTCCTCCATCGTCATCGCGGGCACCGACACGGTCGCCCAGGCGAGCACCCCCCTGCTGCGCTACGTTATCTGCGATAGGCATATGATGATGCAAGGCGTAGCCGAGAGGAGGTGTACGACGAGTGTCCGGGAGGGGAGGGGAGAGGAACGCGGGCTGCCTGGCACGCCTCGATGCGTCTGCTTTCTCGATTCAAATCCTGATTCCTGGGACCGTGATGTGCTCGATCTGGTCGATGCAAGTGCGCGCCGACCTTTGCCGAGCTTGATCTGGCCCTGATCGACAGGTTCTTTGATGGCCTTCATTGACGCTTGCTTCTTTGATGGTGTGCCTGGTTCTGTATGACTGATCAAGTAATAGAATGTAGATCCAGAAGTAATATAGGGCACGTGCTCGCGTATCACGGAGCTTCTTACACAAGCCTACATGATAAGCGCTTGTGCTTATCTAGCCGCCCTGGTCAGGATGGCGTGTATCTAAATATAGTCGCGAAGGCGACATCGCCACGTGCACCCGCCCAGTAGCCCTTCCAACGGAATCGTTCCCCATATAGTCTGCCTTCGCTTGCTCTCAAATTTCGTTGATTCCTCAATCCGCCACCAACACTTTTTCGACAACCGAATGTCTCCCATGCACTGGGACGTCGACGCGCAGCCCTATTCACGAATACCATCGCTGTATAACTTGGACAATGACACGGACGGTGATAATGGTATAGAGAGCCTGGTCGGATTGTCCCATTTGTAAGTGCATACCCTGCCAGTGAGCCGAAGATTCCGGGTTGCTGCGTCAGACCCCGCATTCTTAGTCACCTGATTGTACATCATGCTATATGGCGATTTTTGTCTTCCACGATCGACATGATCGACGTGTTCGATCACACTCTGGCAGGTCGTCCTGACACAGCCACGTGGGTCTAAATGTAGCAGCGAAGAAGATCGTCGCGGGCGCTAAGCACCTCCGCCGCTAACTCCGGATGTGATCGACTCGCCAATGCCATTCCATTCTCGTCCCCCACGTACTGCTCGCTTTTAAGATGCGTACTCGCGGGAGTCCCCAGGGCCGGTCCTGCGAGACGGGAAGCTTGCATAGTTGATCAAAGTCTAAGAGTAGGAACGGGAAATTCACGAGCAACATGTTTTCATGCGAGGTTCACGCCATCTCGATGTCCGTCATGTGTTTCATAATGAGGCACGTGGCTGGCAACGAACAACCATGGGGACTTGAATTGAACAGATATTTCGAATGAATTGGCAGAGACGGTCAAAGGAAAAAAAACTGACACAAGTACAGTACATGACATATGGGTGTTGTACAACCCATGAGATCAAATACTAGTACAACCATTCTAGAATCAATGACAGATCTAACTAAGACGTGGTCTGAAGGCTTCAATTTAACCCTGCAGCTTGCGGGCAAGAGTCCGCCTTGGCGCCGAGGTCGCAAGAGCTCTTTCCGTCATTGGCGCATTGGTAAAGGTGTCCATGGATGCAATTGGACAATCCATCACCGCAGAAAACAGCGTTCGGAGCTCCGTGGCAGGGGCAGGCAGTGGCGGCACACATGCTCTTTCCAAGCATTAATTAGTCATACTTTCCAGCTTGAATAGCAAAACATGATAAGAGTTGATATAAATGTGTTTGGGTTTTATTCAAGCCTCGAGTGAAGCTGAATCGAGTAGAGGTCTGAATTCTGAGAGGATTGCTTGTACTACGGGGACTATTTCGATCAGGAATCTTGAGACAGTGGAGAGGTAAAACTATTGTTATTCTTGTTTTACAGTTACATTCGTTCGTGCTATTTAACTACTGGAAGGGACTCGGCGTTGATACGATACGTACGGTATGTGACGTAGAGATAGGGGGTGTGGAGTATAGTCTGGAGTGAACTCTCGAATGAATACTACAAGGGAATGCTAAGGATTTGTTGTGGATAAGACGATGGTGTGGAAGGACATGTGCGCGATGTATAGGGGAAATGATGGAGCTACGGCTAGAGCCGCTCAGGGACGATCGGATGCATATCGTGTCTCGGTCGCAATTGAATTGGTGCCTAAGCGGGGATTTGTGTTGTCTTACTGTGACTCAGAGACAATATCTTGTCGAATCCCTAAAGGGGAATCGCCGAAGTATCCTGGCGCTAATTGCTATTTTTGGGTGTCTCTCGAAAAGGAAATCGTTGGGTGGGCCTTAAATTCCAGCACAAGCGCTTATCAGGAATGCTGCTGACAGCTTCTGCGATCAGAGTGATGCGATGATGGATCATGTCGATCATGTGAATCGCCTAAGTTCGCCATTTATAGAATCGAGTGATGTCACATACATTACTAAGAATGCACGTGATATGATTCTGAGCAAAGGTCACGAATCCACGATGAAAGTTTGGAGTATGACCGGGATATGTCCTCGCTAACGGTATAACGTGGCAGATGGTTTCTTCGTCTTGCTGGATATATCAATGCCATATCCCACGTGACCTTTCGTGTCCGTCTCTCATACTCGAACGCTCACTAGCTCTCAGACCGTGCTGTCTTGTTAGGATTCATGGTGCGGGCCATTCAAGATGTCATGGCGACAAGTTCGGGGGATTCGTCAGTTCTCACACAATACCTGGATATCTGGGGCATAGAACTCGTTTTGGAGTAGGCCCACCAGGTGCCCTCTGTAGACAGCTGAATGCTCTGGGACTGGGTTCAGGTCGAACAGCCGGGTCCACGCCACTGCTACTGACCTCGTCAGCGACATTCCCATACGGTGATGCCGAGTCTCACTGCACGGCATTCCTAGGTCCGGATCAATGGATCGTTCCGCACCTCACCTTAAAGTTTTCCACTTGCTGGCACAGTAAGCGATCCTCTGTATTCACACACAATTGCCGTGACATAACAGGGTTAGACGCAACATCCATGTCCTGAGTATCCTGAACGAAACAAAAAAAAAGTGCATTAGCCTAGGTTTGGCATAAGTCTTCAAGCTGTCTGAGGACGTGGGGGCGGGAAACAATTGTTCGTACTTGTGCAAGAGATGACAGCTGTGCAACAGGCATGCAAGTTAAAAAGGGCGAATACCCAGAGAATTGGGAAAATATGGCCGTTGAACTTCGTCCAATGCGCAAGACACATCTTGGTGTGTCAGAAACCAGGGTTGCTTACCTGCTCATCCGATCTGATGGTCTTGCTTACCGTGGTGCAGAGACGCACAAGAAACAGGGTACAGATACAGTCGTGCCTGTTCCAACGATAAGATCGAAGTAATCGGAAGGTTTGACGCTCACTGCCGCTTGCGGTGAGAATCCGTTCTCAAGTACGACGGCCACCCTTACGCATGAGAGCCAGAGAGGAGAGGCCTTCAACGTTTCCTCCGTTCAGAACATTCACGTAGGCAGCTTTGCCGGTGTGCTGTATGTGCGCTGGCAGTTCCGCAAGCAGGGAGCACAGAGGGCAGGCATAGACTAAGACACAAACAAGAGCACACCGTCAGCATTCAGTGGGATAATTCAGAAAAAGGCGAAATGGCCCATAATTCCAGATAGCAGTGCAGCTTGTGCTCAAGTCGCAAGACATATAATCAGGCCTGACAGAGAAAGGATAGTGGTCCGTCAGTAAAGAGGGGAAGCTAGCTTAAAACTGCAAGTATCATGCCACGCCCATACAGGTAAATTCCCCACGCGCACCTAGAAGCAGGTGCATAGCGAGACTGCTTGTATGAGACACAACGTTCGGAAATTGGCGTCAGTAGAAAGACACCTCAAAGTTTTCCAGACATTATTTCGCTCGAGAGGATAGCGGCTCTCCGACTCAGATCAACGCAAGGGCGTTCCGTTGACTTCAAATGACTGCCAAACATTACACATATGTTAGTATCCTAGGCGAAAAAAAAAAACTGTATTAGGGTACGTTCGACGCAAACCGTAAAACATAGAGCTGGATCGGAAGACGTCAGTAAGTGCGTCAGTGTTTGTACTTGTGCATGCATGAGATTGCGAAGGGGGGAGTTTCTATCATCAAGAACGCCCCAGAACCGCGCAATTATGATTCTACAACTTTTCTCATGCGTGGAACCTTCAAGCGGCTAGGGTGCAAGACGAAATCAGTTGTTGGAAAAACTGTTGCCGTGATACGCACTGATGATCTCATCTGCCACCATCCAGCGAGGAACAAGGCAATGATGCCCGATGAAATCGAACTAATTGACGCCTTTCACGCTCACTGCCTCTTGAGGTGAGACCCTTTCTCAAGTGCGACGGCCACCCGATCCACGATGATATATATGAAAACCAGAGGAGAGGCCTCGAATGCCGCCTCATCCAGAGCGAGTACGCAAAGAGCAGTGCCGAGCAGAGACGTTCGCCACAAACTGAAAGTGAGAAGGAAATGACTCGGAGAACAGCACAGCAGTGCTATGGTGGAGAACAAGGTGGCGCCGTACTATCTCAGCTCAGTAATTGCGGAAGAGTGCTCCAGCGCTTGTTACATAATTTTGGCACCGACGCAACGATCAAGCTCGTCGAGCATAAGATAACGATTGTGTGGTCTGCACTTCATGACTTTTGGATTCGACACTCATCTAACCACCTCAATCGTTTATAATCGGCTTTTCGCCTTCTATCCTTCGCAGACTTGGTCTACAGAATACGGCACACACCGGCCGTTCTAACTGTCGCAGATGTTGGCCTGGTGGGATGTAGTAGGGTAATGTCTGGACATGAGGTTAGAGCTCGGTTTGTTTATATTACATGTTGGGCCCACGATGCATGCCATCAACATCCAGGGAACTGTCTGGTGCGTTGGAAACCGTTGTAAATAGCTCCTCGAGCATCGAAGTCTCACTACCAGCTGACCGCCACCTTGTTCCCATCACCTTATATATATATAAAGCGCCATCAATAGCCGCGCACGGCAGAATCAAGGCTGCTACAGCCCACCGTGCCGGGCTACATTCATGAAGTTAGTTACTATGATGTAGGGCCTCCATGTATTTGCAGTGTTCTGATGTCTGATCCATGACACACCGAAACATGAAGCTGGCAATC
>WHVA01000824.1:0-31506 GCA_015179125.1 Gautieria morchelliformis
TTTATTTGCTGCACGCGTATGAATACCAACCTGACGATCCTGTAATATGCCTGTCCCTAGCAGTAGCATACCTTGGACGTGCCATGCAACGTCAAGCCGACAATCGACATTATATGATTGCACAGGTCGGCGCTGGTGCTCTTCTACTAGAATCCTTTTCATGAATCCATCCCACAGAGCCTGGCGTTATTGACCCAGTATCGTAGTATTCGATTGAAAGACCAAGCTAATGTAGATGAAGTTGAATTCAATTTTGGACGAGCTTTTCATCAACTCGGTAGGCTTTGGTCGTACCGTGACTCAGTACTTAACTGAGGTATTTGCAGGACTTTTCCACCATGCCAGCAAACACTATCAACGCGTGCTTGACAGCACCGAAGGTCGCATGAAGGATGACCCTACTGTGAGTTTTTCACCAGATACAATAGATCGTTTGGTGAGCGTAACCAACCAGAGTATCGGGGTGAGCCGAGAGGCAGCATACAATCTCTCATTAATTTATATGGCCACTGGTGCAACTGGGCTAGTTAGGGCATTGTATCGTAAATGGTTGTCAATATGATTGCTTTCTGTTCAAGTTATGAATCACGAAGTTACAGTAAAAGGAGAGACTAAGAGTACCAGCTCAGACATATATGTGCGCACATGTCCCTACCGTAAGTAAGATGGTATCCTACGTGTACGCTGTACAGGAGTTAGATACTTAGGAATCTGTTACAAAAAGGAAGGGTGTCAGTTAGAACTGAATGCTGAAAAATTGCTAAAGCGGCTGGTATGGCACCACGACACGGTTTCCTCTAGTAAAAGGCGAGAGGGAAGTACGGTCTGAAGTAATGCCCACCGCTGACATTATGTCAAGGCGTCAGCGACCGATCTTTTGGCGGTTCCGGTTTGGTTGGGAGTGTCGTTTGCCTCGGCTAAGTCCGCAGTGGTTTTCGATTCACCACGTGGTATATTAACCGAATTGAAATCACAGCTCAGAATTCCATCGGCAGGCGATACTAAACGGGCGTTTCAAATGTTGCCTGCAAGCTATCGAAGGGCAAGGAAAAGTAGGCGGGGGAAGTATACATTGCTGGGTTAAAAAGACAGGACAAGTAGAACTGGTGGCAGACAAAAAGAGAATGCTGGAAGGACAGTGATGGAATGATGAACTGTGGGGAGTATAAGGCTGGTGACGGGAAAGCTACGATTTGAAGCGTAGAGCGGGGGACAAGTTAATATGGTACAGGGAGAACAGGAAACACGGGAGGGGAAGTCTCGAGATAAACGGTAACGACAGTGAGGGATAAGAGCGGTAAAGGTCTACCGATGCCACAAGAATGGGAAAAGAAAAAGAACACCAAAGTAGACACAGGAACAATTGATAACCATCAGCCGATCACCTGGCCTCTGGCAGCGCAACCAAGCACCCGATGAAGATCCACGCGCCGATAGCCGCAGCACACGCGCTGCGCACGACAATCTCCCACTGCCCTCGCGACACGACTGGCTCGAGCACCCGAGTAAGCGGGCCAAATGCAGGGACAGCCATGACACGGCGGAAGCGCGTCTGCCATGACCCAGTAGAACGGGAAGAGCTGAAGCTCGGCTGAGGGCGCACGGCTGACTTGCAGGGCGCGGAAGCTGGAACAGTCGGAACGGGGCAGACATCGACACGCACGCGTGAGTGCACGTCAGAGGATGCGACTGAGGTGGTGCGTGTGGAGGTGGGCAGAGGATGGTTATGCGTTGGGATTGCAGGCGCCGCCGATCCCAAGGTGGCTTCGACGGCGGGATGTCTAGGACACGTGTCCCACCATTGTCTTTCAAAGGCGGTGGATACGGGTCTTGGGCCGGGTATTACTAGGGATAGGGCTGGGGTTGGCGTAGTGAGTCGAGTTCCGGGGTGTGCGTAGAACGCAGGGGAAGGGTGCGGCAGGGGAGGTTGCGGCGGCGTCGGGGCACGGCCGGAAACAGGACACGGAGAAACCGGGAAAGGGGAAAAGGTACTCGGGCTGCTCATGCGACGGGCAACCGCTGCTGCCGGGAGCTTGTCAAAGTCGAATTTAACAGGAGAGACAAAGGACGATTCCCGTTTCTTTTCCACGGGCGTCTGCGCTTTCTCGGTTCCAGACCCAGGGAGGCTAGTAGGCGCGGACTGAGGGTCGGGAACGGTGCCAGGCTCGAGTCCGGGATAGTCGTGGGTGATAAATTCCGCAGTGAGTGTGTCGTCCAACTCCAGCGTAGCATCCTCACTGACGACCTCAGCGGGGTCATCCAAGGTCTCCTCCTGCGCAGTCTGAGTGACATAAAGACCTTTCTCAAGATCCTGTCCTTCACCACCATTTCGCTCGGGCAGGCTTCCCAGTCCCGCGCGCCAGCTCTTGATCCCAAACGTACCGACGTGGCTCCGTGTATGCGATTGCAGCTGCCCCATATTCTCACTCGCCACACCCACCGCCTTCCCTCCCACTCTAGACCCCAGGTCCGTACCGGTACCGACACTTCCCCGCCCTAGCACCCACTGCATGAGCCTTCCAACGGCACTGCGCACACTCTCCCTATGCTCAGTCTTCTCGTCATCGCCCGCGGTTGGACCCTGTCCAGAGTAATAATACACGGGGCTTATCTCTATCCCAAAGTCATCATCATTCAGCTGTGCCCCGCCGTCGTTAGTCCCGCCAACGACAATATCTCCGCTCCCGATGGTAGGCGATGCCTCGGACTCCGTCGTCCCAGTACCCACGCCGAACCTGAACACACTGGCGCCCAAATGTACAATAGGCGTGCCCGTGGACGTATGCGACGCGCAACCTGGGGACCATGGCCCCTTTCCAGGTGATACCTTTGTGCCCTTTTCCTCACCGATGTTCTGTCGTGCTTCAAGCGGTTTGGGGAGTTCAACAGCATGGCGGGCGGGTGGCTGAGATGGTGCTGGGTCCGTCCCCGTCCCCCCCCCTGACCCCGTGCTCTTCCCAGGGTTGCCGTTGTCGGTTTGTTCTTCCTCCCCTTCACGAGTGAAAAAGCTCTTGAGCTTGGGACGTGCGCGGGCGATCGCGCGAGGGCCGGAAATGGAGGGCCGTGCGAGTTCAAATGAGCGCAGTTGCCGGAGGTCACCGAAAACGTAGATCATCATGCATATCTGAGAAAACCATACGTTAGATATAAGGACCTGGCGTTGTACTGATGCAAGAAGAGAGAAATAGAAGGGATGGGATAGACCACGAGAAACCACAATCAAAACAACTTACACCGTGGAAGCTGCTGACTACAATGGTTCCGCCAAGCCAGCAGCCAAACCAACCTACAGCGCGCCACCAACGGCAAGAGGCGAAGAAAAAGGCAACGAGAACAGGGAGAATGCCAAAGACCAGAATAAGGAAAGTCCCACCCGCAATTCCGCACCTGAAACACAATAGCATCGCATCACTTGTTCAACAATACGTAGATCACACCCACCATGCCCGGCGCGTGCCAACGTTTTGACAAGCCGTCTCTGCAAAGCGCTGGAGGCATTCTTTGAGTATTTTGCGCGCATATATCGCGAGAGGAGCGAGTTCCTTGGGGTGCGGGTGTGGCTGTGTCGCAAGAGAGGGTGGCAGCGAGCCCACAATGTACCCTGTATTGTCGTTATCTGAGGGCACCCTAAACTGCGGGATGGACGGTGCGAGAGAATGGGTCGATGGCGCTAACGCGAGGAGAGCTGCCTGACCAAGGGCATACGGCGAGCTGGAGGCGGGGTCAAGAAATGTCTGCTTTGCGCGTGTGAAAAAGAGCGCGAGGGGAGCAGAAGACGGAATGAGATTAATGTAAGATAACTCCCGATCGCATGGGGTGTCTGCATCGTCTCCTAGAGTAGTGGTGGAATTGGTGGGGGATCCATCAGGAAGTGCACATCCAGAGTCGGCGAGCCACGCTGCATAGCGGGATTCATATTCCTTAAGCCAAAGTATAAAATACCTGAGGCCTATTTAGCTACACTAAGCAATTATTCGACAGCTACTCACAGGTACTGTGGGTTGCCTTCTACAAAAACGAGCCATTCCTCAAAGTCCTTTAGAGTGAGCGGGGGTAAGTGACGTTTGTTCAAGACGTCGTCTAAGGTGACTTTTACGAGCGGGGTAACTGTCGACGCATAGTGAGCAAAATACAAAGAAAAAAAAGGACAGAGGGCATACCTTTACAACTTCTAACTCTACTAGCTGCCGGTGGGGGATTGCATATTCTCATTGGCAGAGAAAGGAGGGCACGCCAGCCGAGGGTGAAGGATGGGGGCCGCGTTCCACGGGACATGATGGGGGGAACTGGAGAAGGGGCGGCAACATGATATTTGTCAAAGCGACGATAAGTAGGCCAGGATCGCTGGATAGAGCTGCCCTCATGCCAAATAATATTTTACCAAGCGAATATCGAGGAATGCGAACTAATTTGCCTCCGCGATCTCCGCCCAAGGCGAGCGCCGCGACAACTTAGCGGCCTCCGAAACTAGTTTCTCCTTCTTTTTTGCTCCACTACCGGTATAGTAAATTCTAGGACTGTTCCGTAGCATGCGCTATCTGCGTAATTATTCTCCGTACTCATTACTCTGACACGCTGCCCTCACTATCTTCGCCTGATGCCATGCCGGCGGTAATGAAACTGGGTGAGCCGTGAGCATGCTTTTCAATTATTAGGCCTGTGTGGAGTGACCTCACCATTGTCCCCTCTGAGATAGATTCAAGTGCTCATCAACGAGGCTTTTGAAAAGGTACTTATGGTGCAGCTCAGCCGAGCTAACACCGGAGTCGGCTTATCCCAGTATACAACGTAATGGCGTCGAAGCGGCGTTCGTATCGATGAGTGTCACCTCCTTAGCCCGACGTTAAGGCACCTCGGTACATCCTTCTAAACGAAAGCAGAAGCCGTGTCAGCTCCGCACTTCAGCTCGTAGTATATATGCTACTTTTTCTCTGCTGTTTCATGTACTGTTTAACACATCACCTCATGCCTACAGTACCGCATGGCGTGTTGCTTCTCTTATGTACATGCATCGTTGAGGTCTTGCGAGTGCGTGGACTTATGTAGACTTTTCGAGACTTTTCATGCCAACCTTGACACTTGGAGTTCAACTAGGAATGATTATTACCATGCCAAGCCTGGGTGCTTTCCTTGTCCAATTGTCGGAAGTGGGCGCTAGCGCTGGTGTAAGTACTGGTTCTCCACGATCCACGGAGAGACTGCCACGATCCACAGAACATCAATCCACGGCTACAACGTGGACCTAGGCCCGCTGCCAGAAATCGAGTTACAAAATGAAGAATTCAATTTCTGACATCGAGTACGTAGAATCCCGGGATCCATTGGTGGGGGTATTGGATAGCTCTAAAATCCTAAACTCGCAGTTCTAAAGCAGCTTTGCGTGAGAAAATTTTAGACCAATTTTCAAACGA
Organism: Gautieria morchelliformis; assembly: GCA_015179125.1. Taxonomy (NCBI): domain Eukaryota; kingdom Fungi; phylum Basidiomycota; class Agaricomycetes; order Gomphales; family Gomphaceae; genus Gautieria; species Gautieria morchelliformis. Next base: position 5,412 of record WHVA01000824.1, read on the forward strand.
GTCGTAAGGTCCAAGCGGCGTATTCTCGGCATCTCGCTTGTAGCCAGGCTCCTGGGTCAGCCAGCAGGTGTTCATGTCCAAATTGGGCCAAATGTGATGCCAGCCGTCACAACTGTCAGCTATGGACTTTGATTAAGCTTAAAGCTCAAGGTGCTGGATATCATCTACAGCTGCTCAGCCAAGTTACCAAGACCGCCCAGCAGCTTGAGCACGCTACCCCCACCTAACATGCTGTATTGGTCTCTGTGAATCGTCTGCCTGGGGAAGGGTTAAAGGACGTGTCAAGGCTTGGGCTCATCTACTATTCAGAGGTTCTGGGTTGGATGGCCATTGCAGATCTTCCTCCTTGTGGAACAGTTCTTACTAAGGTGGCTTCTCCTCGTCTCTCCCCCCAACTTACTATCACTGGAATCACTGGCTGAAAGCTACACATCCGACATTACGCTATGACAGTGTCTTGCGTCTGCATCACATTCACCTATCTGGTGCCACTGGAATATTAGTAGTAGGTTGGAAGGCCATATATGGAATACACGCTTGAATCGCAATTACCTCTTCGAACTCGGCCGGCGTAACGATCCGTTTTCTCTCGAAGAGCTCCATATACGCTGCGCTCCAGTTTGATCTTCGCGCCGTCTGGACAACTGACTCAATATTTCCGGGTCCTATATGTCAAACGTATACTACGCTCCTGCTCTTTGCGCCATCCGGACGTACATCTAATACCCGCAGCGTCCAATGCTTCTGCTCTCTTTTCTCCGAATTCTCTTGTAGCTAGTTTGTCCTGTATGTGAAAACCTTGGCTTCATGAGCTGTGTCATGGTATTTTGGAGCTGTTGCCTTGAAATATCAACAATCCAGGGATTCTTAAGCTCGAGTCTGACCGTTGCGACATATATTGATCTCATTCTTTTTAGCAGCTTCAACACTCCCTGGCCCGTCAGAGTCGACGGAAACCGAACTGTCAATCGCATTCAACATAAAGATGTGGGATTATTATCCATGTCGCGCATGCAACTAAGAACTCGTTATTATACATTTTACACCACTTATCGTCGGCCTGTCTTCAGGCAACCGTGATCTTTTTCGCTTCCTTCTCAGGGCTAGACTTTGGGAACTTGACGGTCAAGACACCTTCTTTCATTTCAGCCTTGATGTCCTCCGGCTGGCTACTGATTAGGTCTCAATCGATTATCAGGAACCGTCGACTGACCTTAGTACCAGCGGGAATCGGCAGCGTGCGCGAGAATCTTCCACACCTCCTCTCGTGCAGTGCATAATCGTCCTCGTCGATATTCTCTGACGTAGAGGCTTGGCCAGAAACAACCAGACGGTTGCCGACCACCTCGATATCGACATCTTCCTTTTTCAGTCCGGGCAGCTCGAACGCTGCTGTCATCTCGTTCTTGTCCTTTGAGCCGTAAAGGTCCATTCTAAGGACATGGATGACTGTCAGCCTGAATTCCTACAGCGAGATATACGAACCTCGGCCGCACCACTCCTGGTACATCTTCGCTGCGAGACAGCTCACGACTGGTGCTAGGGGTGCGAGGGTCAAAAAGACGACCGAAATCGGAAATCGTGAACAAGGAAAACGGGTCGTAATAGTAAGTTGAGAGCGACATGGTAACGACTGTCGGGATGTCCTGATGCTTATGTATCAGCGAAAAGGTTGATCAGGCGGGAAAATGCTTCGGCTGCGTAGTAGACGTCATGTGTGATTTCAGGGCGGGTAATGGTATACCAAGACTTACCAAGACGTTGCAGTCTCCCTGATTAGTGAGAGAGATCTGTGCAGTTCTATACTGTTTCATGCTTGAATAAGGTTCTAGGGTACTTATAAAAATTGGTTCAAATCCGTGACAGCATAACGTGACCGCGATCGTGACAAGACGCGTCTGGTGCCCTTGCGAGGTTCTCGTTCGGCTGTAATTCGAGACTCTTGCATGGAATTACTGAAATACTTAGCGTCAAATCCGGTAACCCGTAATGCACAGTTGATGATTTCCTCTGTAAATCACACCAGAGCTCACGCACTACTTCACACTTTATTTCAGAATGTGATTTGAATGGGTAATGCAATTGCGGAGAAACATATACTATATTAGCTTGCCTAAAAATCATCCTCTGCTGCTTTTATGAGCGCGATAGCGCTATTGATGACGGATTCAACAGCATCCGTCGAAGGACCTGTCGTACATTGGTAGCCTCATGAGATTAGCTCCATACAATTTGCAGATAAGAATATTGGCGTACCCCCAATCACTAGACGAGGCGGGCCAGGATTTTCGACTAGTTGACAGAGTAGCTCATCTGCCTGGTTTTCAAGTATCGACACTTTCTCCTGTAAAAGACGAGAATGAGAGGGTCGCTGCAGTTCCAGTACTCCGATTCTTCGCCAGAGAGAGCCTGCTATTTTCTGGAGATGCTCCCGGGCCTTTGTCTTATCTTCATCTGTTCTAGTTGTCAGGCGCATTTCGCACATAGATTGATCATCCCGAGCTCTATATAGATCGGATCGCTTGTGGATCGACCACCCAGGTCCAAACGCCGTAATAAGGTCCTCGTCCTGGGAAATCAGGCAGACTATTGAGTCGCTTGATGCAGGTACCGTTGACTCCTCTTTGATTCCGAGGGTTTTCAACATGGGATCCAACTTAAGCTTGACATAACTATACAGGACTGCTGGGAACAGATATAAAGGGTTTCTTTCCTCCTTTCTCTGTTGTTCAACCAGATCCTGCAACGAATCAAAACGAGTCTGATCCTATCATGGTACATAGTAAAAGGAAGACAAACCTCTAAGTATCCCTTAGCCTTCTCACATTCCTCACGTCTCCCGACCACTTTGACAATATCCTCGAAATTTACATTGTCGCTATAATCGTTGATGTTCTCCGGCCTGCCGATATCCTGATATCCACCAGAATCAGGAAAGTACACCATTGCTCTGGCATGCCGTCTGATGTTCTGTATCACTCCGCCGTCTAGCAATGACTGATGTCGCCTGGCGGTGATCCTTTTGGCTAGCACGCAGTCATGACCTATGTCTGCCAGCTCGGCTACCTCCGCACGCAGTGCTGTGATCAGGTTTGGAGGACCTCGAACTTTTATATGTTCAGGCATTCTACATCCAATGAACAAATGCAGAATTCAGTTCGTGAATGAAAACTTACATATCCAAGACAAAAGGATGCTTGCTAGAATCTGGACCTGGCGATCCTCCGCATCGTTTAACGATGTCGATCCATGCCCTATGGTCATATTTAACCAGGTTATGAAGGGTGGTGTCCACAGAAATGTCCTCCGTCACTTCTTGTTCGATTTTCTTTTGTATACCTCGGATGCTCTCTTGTGCGATAGTGATGCCTTCTTTCTTCCCTCGAAGGGTGACAGTCCCATGATCACCCTGAATGTCTACTTTCAGGCCCCATAAGGGCGATCGAAGGAGGGCTTCTCGCTGTTCTAAAACTTTTTCTGCAACTTGAGAGGAAACTTCCAACACGTCCCTCGAAGTTCGTTCAAACCATAACATCTGGAAAATAGATCAATACCACACCTAAGTCGGTGGCAAGGGTGAGATAAATACCTTGCGAAGGTCTTCTTTGACCTTTTCAATTGCATCAGCAGAACCCATAATCGTCACATCAGAACTCGGCGACTCTTTGCTTGGGAAAATAATCTGGACTCCGTGCTTGGTCTCCAGATTTCGCTGGTGGCAATGCTTACGTCCAATAATACGACTGCGAAACTCTTTCGGTATCTTGACATGACCTCGCGCTACCGGGATGTCCGCCTGTAGTACGGCTTAATCACATCGGACAATACAACTTCAAGACCCTTACGGATTTCTCTATGGAGTCTTCAATCAGGCGGCATGCCCGGGCAACTGGTGTAGCATATCCTGTCACCTACAGGTGCAGTCATCGAAAGGAGTAACGCCTTGGATAGCGTTTGAGTTCCTACCTTGATGACAGCCGTGGGTTTGCCCCTTAGGATGATAGTTCGGCGGTCCTTGCGAATGGTTACACCGAAGGTCGTCCAACTTTTGGCACTAGAAGTAAGGATGCCTTCAACCAATGTATTCGGGATATGCATGGTTTTCTTCAAACTTTATTATTTTTGAAGGGCTGCAGTCGAACAAGACGGCTCTCACCGTGCGCTCGTTCCAAGCGGTTATCTGTATATCTCGAGATAATGCGTGGAGGCGGCTCATCAAGTACTGTGCCTTGGGTCGCTTCTCCGGGGACTCGAAGTTCCAGCACTCGGTCATCAAATTCCAGACAGTATCCGTCAAGCCACGCTCGGTGATATGTTCATCTGGCCGTTCAGGTACCTTATGATCTCTTGTGATCATCGAGTGCACTATTGGGTCGACGGCCTCCTTAGAATAAGGCCTATCGTCTGTAAATATCTCGAGCATGAGCATTCCAAAGGCCCAGGCGTCGCTCTCCAAGGAAGGTTTTGCATGCAAGCCCTCGTTGGACTCGTCGGGAAGGAGAAGCTCGGGCGCCATCCATCTAGTAGTCCCGGCCTCGAGGGTAGACGACATTGTCCTATCAATGGTGTAGCGTATACAAGAGAGGCCGAAATCTCCGAGTACTGGACGGAAATTGGTATCCACAAATATGTTTCCCTGAGAGGCATTGTAAAGACAATTTCAGAGAAAACATATACCCTAACCGCTTTTATGTCTCCATGCGCAATAGGCGGTGAATGGGTATGGAGATATTCTAATGCGGAAGAAATTTGGTATATCTATAAAGTGTATTATCAGGGTACCCATACACTATAAGAAAAATCGTGTCAAACCAGATGTAGCCTGTTCCGATGACGATGTTCGAGGTTTTCGAGGAACGTCCTGAGCGTACCATTCGGCATCCACACTGATACCATACTATCCAGGAGACGCCCTTCGTTGAATATCCCCAGAAGACGTAAGACATGATCATGACGGAGCTGACGCCATAGCAACATCTCCCGTCGTGTTTGCTGGTCGTGTTGATGTTAAAGCGGTTTCTATAAGCATTAAGAAATTTTCGTCACCTTAAGTGTCTCCGCATTGTCTTGAGAGGAAAAAAGACGTGGTCGCTTCACCGCTACTAACTTTTCCTTCCATTTGCCTTTATGCACATCAGCAAATCCACCAGAACAAGTGGGGTGTTTGTCAACGATCACATCTTCGATATTCAGTCCTGATGGAAATACTTCTGCTTCCACGGCCAACTTTCGCAACGCCTTGACGCCTTCTTCAAGAAGATTAGGTTGCATTATATATGGTGGTATACCCGTGTATGATAGATCCAATGTCTGTGAGGTCGTTTAATGACCAACATTGATAGACAGGGGGGAAGACACGAACAGTTTGTACGTGCGAAGCAAACAATTCCGCAGAATGCCCTCGGAGAGTAATCGCTCCTAACCGGTCTGCATCGTTGGAGAGGATACGGTGGACCGCCAAAGCGATAGCCTCAGCCTCAGAGCTCTCATCGTCTGGACTAGGCGCAGACGACTGCATTTGGATGTCATTAATGGTGCCACAAGAGATGGGGAAGTTTGTCACGAACCTGCTGTATGCCCAACTTACTTAAATGCTTCTCGAACTTATCCATGTCATCGGGGAGCAAGACCAACTTTCGCAGAAGATCGACCGAGCGCCATATCCGACAGCGGGTGAAGACATTGATCAACACTCTTTGGAATCGTAGAGTGTCAGCTTCGGTCACCATTTATAGTCTACTTTTACGTTTTAGCTTGCTCAGTGCGAGGGCACTGCAGATACACGGTTTCACAAGACGCCACAATCCGCTTAACCTGGCACTTTAAATATCTGTGAGACAGGCATCTGGAACACAAAGATTCGATGAAGACGGACTCGGTTTAAGGTCAACTCCGTTCGTCCTAATTGTCGAATCTCGGCAATGGCCTCCTCGGGAGTTTGACTGGGCGCAAAATCCCAAGATATAGGGGGGAGAGCAAGAACTTTGTCAGAGGAGGAGCGTCTGGTTTTTTTGGGAGACATTCTGAAGAATGCGTTCTGTTTCAAGTTGGGAGATGGAAACGTTGTCGCCTGCTTACCACACTGTCTCCCAACTTCCCCGCGCTGCTATAAGTACTATCACAGTTCATATCGATACGAGAGTTTGGCCATAAGAAGTACTGCCACATGAACGAATATGGGACATACCCACGTGTTCTCGAGCGAATGGTATCACTAAGCTCCTCTGGCACTAAGCAGATATTTGTGGCATCGCCAATGATCTTGCTGGATTGTGGTGTATATTACTGCCTCAAATCTCTGTAAGAGCTTTGCATTCTTTCAGTACTAGTTGAACGCAAATCTAAGAGACCGGCCATGTTTACAGCCATGCCTAGACTTAAATTATAAAGTTTCCGAACACGCATTACAGACCATATAGGACCTACGCAGTGCGGCTTCTTTGGCTTCTGTGACGAACATGTCCAGCTTGAGGTCAAATTACGTCCTGCTGTGCCATGGCACTTGCATGACCTGCATTTAACTGGTCCCGATCTTGAAGCTCGAAGCGCTGAAGCTTGGATTGTGCCACACAGAGCGCTGTGAAACTTGAAGCTTGAAGTTCTGTCACCACCACCGAATTTCGAACTCCGCCGTTTGCCATCACTTTCGGAACTTACTAAAGTTCTAGCACCCGTACGGTATGGTTGTGGGAAAACGCGCGTCCTGCCGACTCATCTACTGGCACACGAGCTCCGCTGTTAGAAGCGCAGGTAGTGCATTGCAGTAACCAAATATACCAGACATGGATCTTGTATCGATCGTGGAGGGAATATATATCAGCCAGGGCACCCTACAGAAGACATCACATCTAAACTGAGATGATGGAAGTGCTTCTAAAGCTCTGTGAAATGTAAGTGTAGTCCTGTGCGCGTAGGTCGAGAAGCACGTACTCTGCATGGCCGCAATGTCTGTGCTTTGAATATAGTCCTCGAATTCAGCGCACTTTTCCTGCAGGTCATCAAGGGATACCTTCTCATCCTCTGTAGAACGTCAGCCCGATTGCTTTAATGGCACACAAGAGCATCGCACCAACGACGAGAGTGATCTGAAGCTTTTTGATACCATACCCAATTGGCACAAGCTTAGAAGCACCCCATACAAGACCATCTTGTTCGATCGAGCGCACAGATTCCTCTAAGGCTTTCATGTCGGTCTCATCGTCCCAAGGTTTAACATCCAATGTCACTACGGACTATGAAAGAAGTCCCGTACTTAGCCCTCTGAAACTTAATATATAGACGAGACGGACTGACCTTGGCAATGGTCTTCGGCTTGTTAGCCTTTTTCGCATTGTATGCCGCTACACGCTCTGCCTTAACTCTCTCTGCCTCAGCATCCTCTTCTTCATCCTCTCCAAAGAGATCGATTTCTTCATCCTCTTCACCAGTAGCATCTTCTTTGCCAGCAGCAGCACTACCCGCAGTGAAACTTTCACCAGCTTTCGACGATCCGGCGAGGTCTTTATGCTCAGGCTCATACGACTGGATGTGTTTGTACCAACGCGCAGTGTTGGGGTGAGAAGATGCATCGGGAGCAGAAGTAAGGGATGTGAAGACGTGTACATCTGCTTGCGACGGGGTGTAGCTGTAGGGTATGACAGCAAAATAAGCCATCATATTTGTAGGGGAAAGGGGTGAAATATAGAAAAGAAAGAGAGAAATATAGATATATATATCAGCGAGCTAGGTAATTGGTTGTCGGCAGACTTTGGCGAGCGGTGTCTAATCGCTCTTGCTTGGAAACACGGACCATAGCGTTGTACTCATCATGAAGGCAGTTAAAGAAGTGATGTTCACTTACCCTTCGACGTAAGTCCGTTTGAGGAGGTGGGCCTCAAGTTTTTCAAGGTCAACAGACATTAGCGTAAGGAAGGTGGGACGGAGGTGAGGTTGGGATGAAGGTGATGCGCAAAGGGTTTAGCGAGAAAATTTGTACACGTGGCGTGGGATACTAGTAGGTGCTTTACAGCAGGGGGAACTTAGGTAAGCTACCAAACATGTATGCTATGATCATGCGACTTGCATGATACTTATATTCATCGATGGTAGTTCATGGGATTCGAGAGTCACCCAGAAGCATACATTACCGCGGAAAGTGAAAGCACTTCTCTGATCAGTATTAGAGTACCACCGCATTACTTGAATGCGGGCGCATGACGATTTTTTCTAACGAAAGTATTATTTGAAAGTCGTAAGAGCTTCTGATTATCGCATATCATATGATTTTTGGCGCAGATGAATATGAAGGATGCACGGGAAATTTTTAATCTTGCGGGTAACTGGGAGATGATGATCAAAACAGAAGTTGAACGAGCCGTTAGATTCTCTAGAAATCAACTGGAATCCAAACGCGGCCTCGCAATATCACTTGTGGTCCAGGTGGAGGATTATGCTCTTGAACGCGGAGAGTACTTAGACGTATCGTGTTCGTGAGGTTGACACTTCAAGTTTTCCGCTGCCAGTCAAGGTCGCTAGGCGTGATTGGTCAACACAAGCAGGTCGAGGACGGTTGAAAAAAAATCTGCTAAAGTAGAAGTGCAATTTAAGAAAGGGAGGGTAAGACACCTTAACCACATAACCATACTCCCAGATTAGTGTTGAGTGCCGAAGGCTCGTGACGATAGATAAGATATGCCAATGAACCTAAACCAAGTATATGATGTCATCGAACGTTCCTCCCAACTGATAGAGACACCTACCACGCCCCGCTTAACTAAATATCCAAATCTTCATCTGGATCATCTTCGTCAATATCATCCGCCGAGTCCGGATCATAATAAATGGCTGCGTCCCCGGTACTAGAATTAGGTTTGATCCGCCCTGTATGTATGGTGTCAGCGGAGAAGGCAATGTGTGGGCCGAGGGATAGCCGAACTGACCATCGTGCACGTATGGGAGGGGGACCTGAGCGCGCGAATGTTGCTGGGCCTCAGTGAGACTGAGATTGAAGGGAAGGTTGTGTGTAGGATCAGGCGTATTCTGTGATTGCTGCTGCCGCTAATGATGAAATCATCAGCGAGGAATCATCAGCACAATCCAACCACAAAGGTATAAACTCACGCTTCCTGAATTCCGATTCCACACATCCCTCAACGTCTCCAGCTCTTCCAGCTTACACACAGCGTTTTTCCGCCACCCTTCCAGGCTCCTCTCGACAGTTTTTTTCCCGCTGGCGCTCCGCATTACAACCTCGACCACAACCTCGGCACTCCATCCTGAGCCGGCTGTACCCCATACGAGACTTTCGCCCTCCCCGCGTGTCGCGAGCCCGGTGAATATTGGCCAGAATTTCGTGGGAGGGGAGTGAGGCGGGGGTAGGGTCAGGTATTCGGTTGAGAGGTGGTGAATGAGCGACGGCGGGTGCAGGGTTAGTTTTACAAGTGTCTGTGAAAATGCGGGGGTGATGAGGATGGGGAGAAGGGAAGAGCGTGATGGGAGCGGGAGGACGATGCGGGAGGGCGCTGAGTGAGGCCATTTTGGGGAATTTCAGCATGGGAAACATGCAGAATGTTAACTTATACGCACCAGTTCGTTTTGATATGGCTGTATGCCAGGTTTTGAGAATGGAATATGCTTTAGAGGGAGATCCAACGTCTTCACAGAGTGTATCGGGCGAGTCTACAACAAGGAGGACGGGGCCATCGGGTGCTATCCAAGCAACTCAACATTCCGTTACTCATCACAAATGTGGACATACCGTCATCTACAGCTTTACACACTTTGCGCAAAAGACCTCCACGACCATCCTCCTCCTCTTCTTTGCCCCCGTACCCCGGTACCTCCCCCGTCCAATCAAAAACTCTCACCAGCTCTTCGCCAGCCATCCCCGCAAGCACTGTTTCCGGTGCATGGAGCAGACATACGCACACTATTGTGGCTGCGCGCCATGTCAGACCCGCGCTGATGATGGCATGGACGAAAGGAAGGCATGACGGCGTAGCAAGGGTGCTCTGAATGATCACTAGAGTCTCTCGTGACCGAGGGGATGGCGTTAGGCTTGTGGAGAGCAGACTCATCTCGACAGGTAATTTAGAAATCACGTGACCGCTCTTCGCCCACGCCTACTCTGGGGATCTTGACCTATCGACCAGGTATCGACTACTTAGATGTGGCGGATGGTGACATTTAGTGGACCAGCTGAGTCTCGCTGTGGCCTGCCCTCTGTCGTTTCCGCGTCGTCCTACACGCGTATAATACGAAGCTCCTACCCCAACCACTGGCATCGGCATTCCATATTACTAGACATGGACAACTGAGTTCTCTCTGTGCCGACGGCAGCCACCGCCGATGGGCGGATCGAAGGCTTCGTCATATGACTAAGGACGTAGTGCTCGCAGGGACGCTGTGGATTGCTGCAAAGGGTCACGCCAGTCGCGTTCACGGGCTTCCATTTTACATCTACCACAGCCATTCCACCACGGATAGACATTCTGCTGCAGGACGTGTTGATGCTTAGGTATACTACTAACTTACTCCGGTGGTGCGTATCCAGGATAATATATCCCAGGCCTTCGGTGTCAAGATATTATCCAGATTTAGACTGTCCCCGCCCATCGCTTGTGCATGTTAGTCTGCCATCAGAGGGACAATTGAAGAATTCGCGGACCAAATGCGTGCATCCCAATGTCACCGTGAAGAGTGTCACCATATATTTGCCTACCGCTGTCTGTCATAATCCTAAGGGTGGCATTGGGCTGCACGCGTGAAGGGACTCGCGCGTGGCACAGCCTCCCTTTGCTCGACTGGTACGATCGGACGCATCAAATAGATCCCGTCCTCCAATCCGACCAAGAATATGATGTCGAAGACAGGAGGCTGTTCCCGATGAACAGTCCACCACGTTCCACAAGCTGCCCTCCAGATAGGGAGATGGAGGGACGGTGCACCTGTGGGCCTGGGTAAGGTTAGACATACCGTCGAAATCCGTAGTCGTGCAGAATATGATCAAGCTCGCACGCAGCTGAGGACCCAGCGTGAGGCTTCAGCTCGGCTGCAGGCCTGCTACGAAGATTGGCTTTCAGCCCAGAAGATACTGCTTAGACCCCGCAACTCTTGGGCCCTCCGGCTCACGGCCCTGAAGTCTTTTGCACGCACTAGGCCTCCGAGAACCCCAACAACCACAATGCGACAGCAGGTTTTCCTCGGAAACTCGGTAAATGCGTCCCGTAATAGATACTTACCCGAGTGCGTCCTTGAGATTTGGAGTATATGCTTATCCTGTTGTTCCAGAACGTGAGCGCCGAGTACACGGTTATATTCAGCGATAGGGGATGTGAGCCAAGTCGCGGTCCCCTGCTCAGTTATGATGATAGGTTGCAGTTCTCTCTCTGTCGGAGGGCGGACGGGAGGCAGCATACTGTGATGCGGGTGCGGGTCGTTCCATTAGTCGCGTGAGGCTCCTTCGTGGCCCCACGTCTCTTCCTTTCCACGGCATACCTGTCATGCCGCGTGGCGTGGTCTCGAGACTCTATTTTCTCTCACACGAGTCCCAGCTCCAAATTGATTTATATCCATTTATGTAGGCGTTCTCCGGACATCCTACATGGACAACTGCTTGAGGCTAACACGCTTTACGGCTGTGCATTCAGTATGCGATCAGCATCGCACCTTCGATATGAAAATTACAAAGATGCTGACCATCTGCCGGTGAAGACGGAATCCATGGAGCCAAGTTAGCTCTCCCAGTTAGTGCCCCCATTGCGGGCGACGTCTCCTTGCTACATGTTCGTAGATCGACAACGATACGCCATCGGTTTGCTTTGCAGCTGATCTGGTCCTTTCCCGAATTCGCACCCCCGGAGCCCCCAGACAGCGAGAAGGCCAGGCTTGCTTCGCTACCGATTCCGACTGACGCGGTGCTGATGCAATTCAGCCCGAGTTCTTTTACAGGCCCGAGGCTCCGCGTCCAATTCTTTGGAAAGTTGACGGGTGTTTGAGTTTTAGCCCCATAATTCGGAGTTTGGGACGATTACCTGCGCTTGACTGTAAATACAGAATCTAGACAGAATGCCCCCCCAGTCCAGTTTCCTTATATCCCGCCAGTCCAGTTTCCTTATAACCTCGCCCCCCCTTCTCCCCCTTGCCACACATACTAGCCAGTATGCTTTATTCAATCTTCCTCTTCCTCCCAAAAAATGTCATCCAGTACATCGCCATCCTCGTGGCCACCCTGAACCCATACGGTCCCCCGTCGACATTTCTGGCCTTGATCCTCACCTGTAAGACGGTTCAAAAGGCGGTCCTCGGCCCACGTCATAGGCGCGACGACTACGTGCTGGCGACCATTGCCCGCGACCGCTTCGACATTCTGCCGCTATGCGAAGACTAGGGAGGAATGCTCTTTCGTTTCCTCCATGGCTAAGAGCTCACCATCCGGGTCCCGGCCCTCGCCCGGGTGCGCCGTGGCATCGCCGCCCGACTTCGCAACGACCTCTGGGTCGTTTACATGATGTGCCTTGAGAACGATTTTTTCAACCTCGAGCAGCTATCAGAGGCTCGCGTATCAATCTGGGTCGCCGCGGTTATCTTGTCCTCTGATGAAGATGACGAGCGTGGAGGGTTTGTCGAAACGGAGGTCTTGCAGCTCGCGCTAGCTATCCACAGCTACTTGGTCGTGGATAGGGTTCCCCCGTGCTTGCATTGGCGAGTACTCGACGCCATCAACAAGGTCGCCTGGCATTTTGCTTTCTCGTGCAAGGTAAGCACTCTTCATCCTTTGCAGCGTCGCCGCTAACATGCATTCTCCAGCGTCCCATTTCACTTCTCCCCGAAGGATGCCTACAAGTGAACGACCAAACCCTTCTAGCCCTGGGACACCCCACCATGGGCATACCCGGGGTCGCCGTCCCCATCACTCCTCCCAACCCCTTCTGGGGCCAAATAGTGAAACTGTCGCTCCCGCCCACCGCCATCTCCTCGATAATTTGTATATGTCCCGGGATTGTCCGGAGTTTTGGCATGTTAGGGACTGCCGTTGTCGCTTGAGAAGCCGACATTTCGACGCCGACTTTTGGAGACACGCACTCTCCCATGAAGCAATGACCCAAATCCATCCAGTGGTCCAGCGGGAATACATGGAACGTATATTTGAATCTATGGACCCACAGGATCCCGTCGTCTGCGAGGCGGTAAGGCGCTTTTACGTCTTCCTGACCTCACCCTATACAGATGCGAGCCTCGGGTGGTGTTGGTCTGGAGTGGGGAGATTGTGGTCGATAGGTGCGCTAACTGGCACTTGGCAGGGCGCATTCGTCGTGAGTCCTAGTTTCGTTTGAGGTGTTCTTATTCCACTATCCGCTTCGCGCTCACTGCTGTACCATTCTCCTCTCTACTCTTTCTTGCTCCGGCCTTACGGCAGACACTGACACATACTGGCACCCAGTTTCCCCTCGATCCCCGGCCTTTCCCCAACCGTGCCTACACAGCGCCCGAAAACCTGTGAGTGCCGACCTGAACATTTTTATCCTCATCCTTCATTCTTCGCGTTCTTCTCAACGCCCGTTCTATCCCTACCACCTCATCTCTGTAAACATGCTAACACCCCACCACCCGACAGGACGATCCTTCTACTACATCTCACTATACGCGAACATGTGAACACGGTCCCGTCTACGCATGTAAAGTGCCCCACTCTTCGTATGTGATAATTCTTATTCGTGTCGTGTGTTTCTGCCGTCGTCGTCGTCTGCTTCATGTCCGACCACCGCTTGCAATCTCGTTCTCACCATCATGCTTTACACCTTCCGCCTTTCTGCGCTCTCCATATCATGTCGTGCGCCTATTCGTGCGCCACGTTACCCCTCAGTCTTCCTTCCTATCTGCCTACCGTCACCATTGCAATGTCACATCCCGCGCCCTCCTTTCCAATTGTCTTTTCCCGTCTTCCTTGCCTACTTCCTCTGCTCTTCCTGCTGACGCTCTATCCCGCAGCATGTGCCGGCAGTCTCCATATGCCTGGTTCCCTGGTCTATGGAGTATGTGGATCAGGCTGACGTCGTTCCGGGTGTGCGCTTGATGTATGAGGTGACAGAAGTAGTAGATGGACGAGAACAAGTAAGTTCACTCGTCCTCTTCTGTGTTCTCTGTGTTATTTTTTTTTCTTTCTTTTGTGGCCCTCGCTGCCTTTGTATGTTTGGCGGCTTCGGTACACCGAGACCTTACCCCTATTCGCCTGAGTGCCTCCTACCTAACCTGACAGCGTTGCGTTATTGCACGTGCTCAACCATCTTCTCCTGCACAGGGATTCTTGTACGTTCGAGATCGACATGACGGCGAGCAAGAGAAGCGTTACCACACTGTCGAGCGTTCTGGCAGTAGGTGGGACGTAACTGCCGAGATGCCATGTCCCGGTGGATGGCCGGTGTTCGAGAGTGCGCAGAACGGGCCGGGCGAAAGAGATGATCAGGAAGATGGCGAATGCAATCGTAAATCCAAAGACAGGAACGAAGGTGAGTCGGGGAAGGCTGATGTTATAATCACGGGCGAGGTGGGTCATTCTTTTATTCCTACCTTTTTTCCCTTCCTTGCAGTCTCTTGCTTCGATTAATCTACTTCATCACCAGTCACACCCGTTCGAAGACGGCACCGTACCTATTCCCTGCCGTATCTTTGGTCGCATACGATCAACCGATGGGCTCGTCGTCTTCCGGCTCGTGATTGTGAGTAGTGCCAGTGCAGTATTCCCTCAGCTCGTCCTCATTGACTTTCGTTGCTTCCTTCTATCCCCTCGCCCTCCCCGTTGTTACCTCAATCGCTGTATTCTCTCCCCAATCGTTGGGACAAAACACCAGCAATATGATTGCATCTCGTCTCCTCGAAAGGCCCGACGTCCTGAACTGGCTTTTGTTTTCCGCGGCTACCTCGTCGGCGGCATGGCGCTCGTAGGACGCTGGAGGGCGGCCTCCACCAATATGCAAGACCCCCGGATGTATGATGGTCCATTTTACCTATGTAAGGTGGAACCCACTGACGGCTAACTTAACTGTGGCTATCTGGATCCTGGCATCCATTTCTTTTCATCTTTTGCTGCTCGGGGCAACGACGTATGGAGACGGATGGCTAGGGAAGGGAACATTGGCTGAAGCCGAAGTGAGTGTTCTTGGGCGGCCCAGCCTTCAGGAGCGTCTCGAAACTTGGCGACTTTTTCTATTCATATTTCACGGTCCATGTTCGCCTCTTTTTACTTTCTCAGCCCACACATTCGCAACACCTTCCACACTCACCGCCATTCCTTCCGTTGGTTGCCACTTAGCCCACCCTTCAACACGCCGGGCGCGTTCGTTCCTACGCTCGTAACATGGGTTCGCTGGATATTCAGTTCCGATCGGTCTCGAAACTTGGCGGCTCAAATGGGCTTCATGCTTGCTTTGACTAGCATTTGCATCCTGTTACCACCCGTTACGGCTCCCGCTCATCAATACTCATTTCCCCTTTCCCGTCTTATCTGCATGCCATACTCCACAACAAACCAAAAGCCGCCGCTGGATGGTCCATCGTTCCCGATTTGCGCGCCAGTCGCACTTCATCGGCCCGCCCTTCTCACAAAATTCACCTTTTCTTGGTCTCCACTCAGTCGCTTATGCCTGTGATGTGTTCCATTCTGTTTCGCTTGGGAGTTGTTTTGCTGTCCCAGGTTGCTCTGTTTCATTCGTTGTCTTGTTTGTGCTATGTCGTTGGTCATTGTTCGTCAGTTGTCTGCTTTGTCTATAGAATCTCCTTGTACGAATGCGTATCACAGTCCACAATATACATTCAATGATTATGCGCTGGTGCCGCCTTCTTACTTCAAAAGGTGTGTTTTTATGAATATTGTATCCTATATATCACAGATAGACCTGATCGCGTGAGATCAGTATTGAATCGAGGCGAACGCTCTGTGATCTTTTTGCGTTCTCAAAATTATAACTTCCGCTATGACTAAGTATGCTTGGAATTGCAAAATTACATAAAGGCTGACAGGGTTTTGCCGCCTTTTTGATAGCATTTTTGATGGCATTTTTCAGGAATTAGAAAATGTTCCGTTATGTACATACAGTACAGTACAGTACGCATATTCAAAACGGTTCTTCCCCACCCAGCTTCCAGAAAGGCCCAGCCGTTCGCAGAAGTCGCGCCAGACTGGTCTATGGACAGCGGTCCATAGACCACTGGACCATGGACTTCCCCACTAGCACCCATCCCCACACAGATACATAACACATACAGAAATCAACATGCTGATGTGTATATAATTACTATATATATGTGGAACTGTGGAAATTTTTCATTCATTGGCACACCATTGTGTGTATGTGTTGAAGGAGACATGGACCTGCCAAAAGTCCTACGTGACACACACCATGAGGATGCCATGTTCTCAAAGATCATGGCACACCTGGATGCCAACACAAGGTTTGGCATCTGGGATGGGCTGATTTGGATGAAAAATCAGCTCAAGAGGGATGTCATTGCTGTCCCCCGGAACATTTTCAAGGGGGAAGGAGGCCAATCAAAATCGTAATCAATCATGCCCACTGGACAGTCGGCCATTATGACCATATGAAAATGTCAAATTACATTCAAAGGTCATACTGGTGGCAGGGCATGGGCCCTGATATTGAGATGTTCTGCATCTCATGTGCAAGGTTCCAGATGAATAAGACTGGCACCCAGCAGCCCAAAGGCCTGCTACACAGCCTGCCCATCCCAGACAGGCCATGGCAGTTGATCAGAATTGACTTTATGGGCCCACGGCCCAAGTCAAATGGCTGTGATCACATGTCCACCTTATCCCAACAACAACAAGGGTGGCTGGCTATTCCTCAAGGAAGTTGTCAGACTTCATGGAGTCCCGGACTCCATTGTCTCAGATCAAGACTCTAAGTTCACGTTGATTTTCTGGCATGAACTTCAGCAGCTCATGGGGACTAAGCTCCTCATGTTGTTTTGGAACCCTTCAAGACTTTGGTGTTAGAGCTAACACCTTGGTCTATCAGAACATGTCATATACAAAACTGCAAGAATATTAGACACTACTGGCATAATGATTAACAAACTATTAGTTTGTAGGTTCGAGGATGACTATTGAGGTCTAAGTATTCCAAAAAGAGAGGAATGGCTTTCACAGGAGAGTTTGTAAATGGGCTGACCCGATTAATGTCCATGCACTGCAGTAAATGAGTGACTGGCTTTGGGGCAGTGACTTGTGAAAGTCTCTGAACAGGAAAATTGACTGATCAGATCGTCTCAGGTATTGGGGTGCTAATTGGCAAGAAAATCCTCACTCTGCAGAATTTCACCTAGAGGGTTGGTCTGGGTGGCTAAGTAGAAAAGCAACTACTTAACTGAAAATTAATACACTAAGCAAGTGTAATAATCCTAGCTGGGGTTAGCAGCCTGGTAAGCTGTGCAAGCTTAGCAAGTCACGCAATGTGGTGTCAAGATTGGATTTTAGGCGTTAATATCGTGTATTAGTGAGCACAGCAAATGCCCAAATGGCCTGTGCAGTGAGATGTGTGGTTCAGTGGACAATCTCAAGCCAATAATGGTTTATGAGGTAAGGGGGCTACTCAAACGGAGCTTGCCCTGTCTACAGTTACAGTGAAATAGCCCGTGATACTTGACAATGTAACGTACAAGGTCTCACAGAAAGGTTGTCTAGTAGTAACAATCCTTTCGCTGTGAGGGCAACACTAATGACGAAGCCACAACCAAAGATACTCAAGGAGATAAGAGACGATACTAGGACAATGACCAACTGAGTAGTGGGTATCCTCAGGTTATAACTCTACCAACGATAGATACATGGGGACTTGCCTGTGTAGTGGGTATCCTCAGAGATCAAGCTGAGGAAACGCCACCACATGGGCTACAGTCTTATAGCGCTGGCAAGGCTTACATAATAGGGGAGACGGAAACTTGTAGAAGGTTATGGAAAGTGATGGAAAGTCATGGAATGCGACAGAATGTGACATGTGACAGAATGTGACAGAATGTGACATGTGATGGAAACTGACGGAAGGTGACGGAAACTCATAGAAGGAAATAGAAACTTGTGGAAGGAAACGCGTGAACCCTGACATTCGCTGGTGTAGGTACTCCTTTGGAGCCCTTCGCTAACAGCACTGACAATGGTTTGAAGACCAAAGTAGTGAAAGTGAAGTATGGAAACTCACCAGTGGTGCTCAAGTCCTCCCCTGGTCTAAGAGAGTAGTCTATGGAAGAGGGCTTAAGATGATAGTCAAAGTGAGGTCAAGTTTGCACAAGATAGAAATATGATAATTGAACTGCAGAATATAAGATAGCAGCAGTATAAACCATGCACCCTCTAAGTGCCCATTAGTCATCTTAGGGTTAGGGTTTAGGCAGCAAAAATACACAGGATGGAAGTTTCAAATTTTGGTAGAACATCCTGGTAGCTATGGTATATTACTTTGAGGCCTGATCTAAGCTGCTCCATGATTAAAATGTAAGATTGGATTAACTAAAATGTCACCTCAGCAACAGTTTAGTAAATGAAGTTGCCGCATTCAATGTGATCCGGGACAAAAAATTGCAAAGTGCACAGTTGAACCAACTAACATAAACATGGACAGGAATAATAAACCACTAAAACCCAAGAGAGCCCAATGCAAATCAATCATATCTGTCTATTTAGGATGCTCCAAATATTTTATATAATAATCTATAAACGCACCCTTCTATTTCTACCAAATTTTGTGCAGTTTGAAGACTCTACTCGCAGACACACAATGTATGCATTCAATCAGGGTCAAAGAAGGGAACTGTAGGGGAATGGCTGTTCAACCAGCCCTAGTCTTTTCTTTTTGTCTTGACAACATGTAAAAACACTTTTGAAGAATAACAGTCTCTGTATGCTGTTAATATGACTGGGGAAGGGCTTTTCAAACATTCCTCTAGTTATCTTATATTTTTCCTTATTTTTCCAAAGTCTCCATGGCTCAAACTACCATTTTTCTGTCATTACAGAGTTGTGGATCCTCTAGCACCCACAACTCTGTTCTGGGCGCTCTATTTAAAACTCCGCCAGGCGCCTCGGCGGTGGCCGCATTTTCGGACTTATGGTCACCCAAGCACCCACAAGTCCGGCAGGATGGCTCTCTCAGTATTTCCAGCTGAGTCCCAAACAGTTGCTATATGCAGCCATAGCAACTGTGCAGCCTGTTTGGCTTCACCATACAATGGGGATATTGGTCAGTCATGACAACTAGGCTGTGCCAGGCTATGCTCAGCTTTGCTAAGCAGTGCTCTTAGTAATTATGGCTACAGAGCCCTAATTGGCTCAGAACTGCTTACTCAGCTCCTGAGTGCCAAATACATGGTTATCTGGAGATACAGCCTCAATGGCTCAACCAATCCAAGCACACCTTGGTGAGTCAGGAGTACATGACTCAGCCAAGCTGTGCTAGGGCACATGACCCTTTTCAGTGAGTCATTCCTGACAAATCAAGCTCTGATTGGTAGGAAGCATGGTAGAGTCCCCTGGAAACAGCCAGTGTCTTCCAACTCTTTCTTCCATCTTCCTCAAGCTTCTTTCCCCATTCCATTAATAGATAGAAGGTTCTACCTGCTTACTAAGCCCCTGTACATTGATATAGAATAAATTCTATTAATTTTTAAATTTGTCATTGCAATATAAAAGGAGGCCCTATGCCTGCCCTTTGATCAATCAATCTACCCATCTTCTGTCCTACACAGCTTGTGTGACTTGCACATCTTACCTAGGTTCCTAACCCGAACTAGAATACTACTCTTGCTTAGAGTAACTATTCTTAGTTAAGTAGTTGCTTTACTGCTTAGCCACTTAGCCTAACCCGCTGAGTGAAACTCTACAGAGTGAGGTTGGCAATCGATTTTCTTGTCAATTAGCACTCCAATACCTGAGACGAGCTGTTCAGTTGATTTTCCTGTTCAGTGACTTTCACAAGTCAAGTCAAGTTGTGCGCGAAAGCCACTTCACATTACTCGTTATTGCAGTGCATTGACGTTGGTCGACCAAATCCACTTACAAACTCTCCTGCGGAGCCTATTCCCTCTTTATTAAAAGGAATACTCTTGGACCCGATAGTGTCCTTGAACCTACACACTCTGTTAGTTTATTGTCCAGTGCAGCTAAGAAACGCATTGCCTTCCAGCTGTAATAACTTGGACTAGTTATTACACAGATTGCAACCAAGGTACAAATATTAAATTATTTCCAGAGTTGTGCTGCTGCATTGAACTGGTATTCTACTAGTCGTGTAAACGACACGTTCTGATAGACAGAGGCATTAGCAATAACACCAAAGTCTTGAAGGGTTCCAAAACAGGAACGTACCTGTGTCCGCATGGGCATGGTATTTGCCTACGAGATTCTTTTGATTTGGCTTCGATACTGAGGATCTTGCGGATTACCAATCTGCTTGTTCAGGCTCCATCTCCCACGAAAAATTCAAACTCCGCTACTTGCTTATGTAATGCAGCAAAAATCGCTGGGACAGAAAATTGAACTTGTGTTCACTGGACAGGGAAACTCATTTGATGAATTTGAAATGAAAAAAATGGAAAAACATGTGATAGAAATTTTTATAAGCTTGATTTCAATAAAATAGTGCCATAGAGTTGTTGAATAGTGTCTTATGAACAAACCTATGGTCTTACTTTTTTGAAATTTTGAGTGTCAACAATTGGGAATGTGTTCTGGTGAGATGGCTTAGATGGGCGCTTAGAGGGTGCAAGGTTTATACTGCTGCTATCTTACATGCAAATGTAAGTGAGTCAGGGTTGGATAGGGGGTGCAGTCAGGATACAAATAGATGAAACACATATACAATAGAAATCAGGAGGAGTGCGAACATGAAACAATGGGGGAAAGAGGACAAAGGTACCTACGGAAGAAAACACGCCTTGAGACCTGCATACATGTTACCCTGCATGGACTCTTGGTCTGCTGGGTTGATCTCACATGATTTACAGGTAGGACGTCCTGTGAATGCATCCTGGCCATAGGAACACTCAAAGGGGGTTGAATTGGGAAGGTGATGGGGCCAGTGATGAACCATCATGCTGGGTAAAGGATGTCAATCATGTTTGATGGCATGCCTACTAGCGAATGATGCGAGTAGCGAATGGTCATTCAGCAAATTTGGCGAAGAGTGAATGGAGCGAACATAGGGATGGAGGGATGAAAGGGAAAATGGGGGTAACTGGATACAAGAATAAACGAGTCATGACAGGTGCATAGGATAGAAGATGGTAGATTGGCAGATGAAAAGGCAGGCAAAGGGCCTCCTTTTATATTGTAATGTACATGAGCTTAGTAAGCAGGTAGAACCTTCTATCTATTAGTGGAATGGGAGGAGAAGCTTGTGGAAGCTGGAAGAAAGTATAGGAAGGTTCTGGCTGGTTCCAGATGACTCATAGTGACTCATTCAGGTGACTCCACTAGGTTTTTCCCACCAATCAGAGCTTGATTTGTCAGGAATGACTCACTGATCGGAGTCATGTGACTTAACATAGCTGTCTAGTTGTGGATGATGTGCACACAAGCAGCCACACATAGCCATGGATTGTGGACAATGGCACCTTGTCCACATTTTCTTGGACCACGGTATTACTATTTCTATTTTTAGTTGATCATTGTTCTCTCAGAGTATAAGTAGTATAGAGTTCCACATAATATAGACAGTTTTTGGACCTCCCTTCCACTTGCCTGGCTCTTTTCTGAATTCTATCCTTTGGGTGCAACCAGACCTGATGAAAGGTATACATACTGGTGTGCGCCACCGCGAGGCATTGTGTCTCTGACAATGAATCCCTTGCGGCTATCTCAGCTTCTAGACATCTCTTGAGGCTCTCTATGCAACAAGCCACTCACCTAATCCTTGGATAAAACCACCTACCTCTCACAACTTTCCGTAACAATCATATATTCCTATTCTTTCAACATTGTCAGTATGTGCCACTCGGCCAGTGCAAGTAACAACCCATGCTCAGAGTAAACAACTGACCTTGATGGCAACTGCAAATATTGGATGGGCTACTATGCCAGCACTGGGGACATCTAAAGCCCTTAAAACTTTTGATCCAATGGATTCTGAGCTAGAAGACTTCTTAGACCTTTTCGAAACCTTAGCTGACACTGCAAAAATTACTGACTCAGACTGTATTGCTCAGGTTGGGAGGTACGCAACCTCTTTGAGGTTTTTGATGGTTATGACCCAGCAGACTGGGATGAGTTCAAGAAGTCTCTGGCCAATTTATACCCTAATGCATTTAAGGCACATTGCTATGCTCATCCACTAAAGTGGCACACATGGAGATTGTGGACGAAGACAAGCTGAATGACTATTACAGAGGTTTCTTACCTATTGCGCAGTGGCTAGTTGCTCAGAAGAAGATCAGAAGAAGATCTCTTTGGAAGACCACAACTGATAGTTTTGGTTTGGCTTCCACCCTCAAACCAGGACAGCACTAAAACATCAGCTTCAGATCTCGAAACCAAGCCACAATATTTCCATACCTTATGACTATAAAGATGTCCTGAAGGCCGCCTGTTGTGATAAACACCCTATGGCGGATGCTCACAACTTTTTATTACATATAGCTTCACCCATTTTATTCTCAGATTATAGAAGAGAAGAGGGTGAAAGTATATGGCAATTTTATTGTTGGGATATAAATAAATTTACTTTTGTCCCTCCCCGAGCGGCCGCTCTGCCGATGGGAACACCTCTTCTTATTTTTACACCTCTTCTTATTTTTACACCTCTTCTTATTTTTTCTACCCACTTTATACACTATATCATTATAACTATTCATATTAATACTCCTTCTCATATATATTACAAATATCTAGACAAGTACTGTTACTTCATATTGTACTCTAATACTCTCTCATTATAACTATTCATACTAATACTCCTACTCATATCTATTAGAAGCATCTATCCAAGCATTTATTATTCTCTCATATGTATATATATCTTCAAGATGATTAAATATATACAGAATCTTCTAATAACATCTATTATTCTCCTTATAAATACTACTATATATTCCTATATGTTGTTATTAATACTCTTATAATATATATTATATACTCATATATACTGTATCACATGACCTTTTTGATTAACCTCCTATGGTTGGGCTACCCTTTGAGTCCAAATCTTATACCCTCTTGACTAAGAGAATATTCAGAACATTATCATTAGTTTCCAGAAAGCTATCTAATGAATAATCAGTGCAGCACACTGAGTCCTTGGCCTTGTGCTTTTTGTAAGTGGCTCAGATGTGCTATGAGAAGATGTGAGGTAGCTGCGCAGTATATCGGAGAGGGAAAAATTATTCAAAGAGGTGAATGGTACCGTTGGCCTGACAACTCATGGATTATGATGCATGAGAAAGGCATCTTTGTGGTAGATATGGAGCTGGAGCACTGCCAACTCCCAGTGGCATCTATTCAAGAGGTCCTGGCCCAGCAGGCTATGTTTGTCGGTACGGATACCCCCTCGTTGATGAAGAATGGAGAGGAAAGTTTTGTGGTGGAAGTGGAGGAGGAGGGGAACAGGGTAGGGGAGGATGAGTTGAGAGAGGAGCGTCCAGTGTTGGTGGCACTGGCCAGTACACAGGGAGCAGGAGGTTACAAGGCAGTGGAATCGACATCACAATACAAATTTCAACCCAAGATTGAGGATTCTCGCTCACTGGAGGATATCTTTAATGCAGTACTGGATACCCCTGTCACACTGCCCCTTTGACACATTGCCCCTTTGACACATTGCAGTGAGCTGTCTG
Organism: Gautieria morchelliformis; assembly: GCA_015179125.1. NCBI lineage: Eukaryota > Fungi > Basidiomycota > Agaricomycetes > Gomphales > Gomphaceae > Gautieria > Gautieria morchelliformis. The sequence continues at coordinate 29,226 of WHVA01000824.1, forward strand.
GATGAACAGAGATGGATGGTGGACAATTTTAAAATGAGTAGGGTCTTGTCATGACCCATTTATTCTTGTATCAAATTACCCCCATTTTCCCTTTCCATCCCCCCACCTTTATGTTCGCTCCATTTGCTCTTTGCCGAATTCGCTGAATAACCATTCGCTACTCGCATCATTCGCCAGCAGGCACACCATCAAACAGGATCGATGTCCCTTACTCAGCATGATAGTTCATCACTGGCCCCACCACCTTCCCAATTCAACCCCTTTGGGTGTTCCTAGGGACAGGATGCTGTCATGACGCGTTTATTTCTTATACCCAGTAGCTCTTTCCTCCCTTTCATCACCCCACCTCTATGTTCGCTCCGATCGCCCTTCGCCAAGTTTGCCGAATGATTTTCGCTACTCGCGTCATTCACCATAGCCATGCCATCAAAACACGATCAACGTCATTTGACCAGCTTGATGGTTCATCACTTGTCCTATCACCTCCTTGGCTCAACCCCCTTTTTGGATGTTCCTATGGCCGGGTTACCACGACACGTTTATTTCTTGTACCCAACCATCCCTGCTTTACCTTTCACCACTCCTCCTCCACGTTCACTCGGCTTCCCCCTCCTTTGACCACACCTCCTCCATGATCGCTCCATTCGCCCTTTGCCACATTCGCTGAATGACCATTCACTGCTCACATCATTCACCAGCAGGCATGCCATCAAACACGATCAACATCCTCTACCCGGCATGATGGTTCATCACTGGCCCCATCATCTTCCTGCTGCAACCCCTTTAGGTGTTTGTAAGGCTGGAATGCATTCGCGGGACGTCCTAACTGTAGATCGTGTGGGATCAACCCAGAAGACAAAGAGTCCATGCAGGGTAACATGTATGCAGGTCTAAAGGCGTGTTTTCGTACATAGGTACCTTTGCTCTCCTTCCTCCCCATTGTTTCATGTTCACACTCTTATTTCATTCTATTGTATATGTGTTTCATCTATTCTGTATCCTGACTGTGCACTCCTATCCAACTCTGACTCATGACAGCCTCTTTCCTATTCATGTATATTCCCCAGTTCAATTATCATACGTCCACCTTGTGCAACACTTGACCTCACTGTGACCATCGTCTTGAGCCCTCTCTTGTAGATTTTCAACCAGAGGAGGACTTAAGCACCACTGGTGAGTTTTTTTTTTTTTTTTTTTTTTTTTTGCCAGGGAGGGGAAATCTGCTAGCAGACGAACTCCCTATTGGGAGACAGTGTGGGCTTTTACCAACTAAAACCCCCCCCTCCTCGTTGGTCGGGCTCCCTTGTCACTGGCCCGGCTTTCGAGGTACGCCGCCCCACACTCGCAGCCCGTAGGGGCTACAGCCGGGTTTGACGTGGAACTGATCCCACGCGGCTCTTGGCTATTAGTATCAATAATCGTGATGATTGTAAGGTATTATAAATAGTTTTGTTTTCTGTTTTCACTATTCTCCCATTTCTCCACCTGGGAGTCCCTGGTCCCACCTTTTGATGGTCAGGTTACCTTTGTGTAGCGTCACTGCGAAATCCGTGCACGCCCATTTTTCCTTGAAGCGCTTTATGTCCTGGCTTCTTTTTTGCTTATCTTTTCATATCAGGGCCATTGAGTGTTCCCTTTGTATTAGGTGGTTTATTTCCGCCACCCATCTCGCCTTCACTTCTTTCCTTGTGAAGGTTTTTTCTCCGATTGTTGATTCATTTCTTATCTTCCATAGGAGCCATGCCGTTTCTAGGACCAGGTCCTTATATTTTTGCAGTGTTCGTGTTGAGGAGAAGCATTCTGCCTTTTTTACGGCTCCTAGTCCTCTTAATAGGTGTTCATTCGGGTGTATCCATTCGTTTACCCCTTCTTTTATCTCTGTTGTCTTTTTCCAGAGTGTCTCCACAGCTTCCCAGACCTCCGATTGGCCCAGGGTCTGGCATTCGAACCAGATGTGGTCCATTGTTTCCAGGCCTCCACATCGTTTACAGCTGGCCCTTTCTTCGTAGCTGGGTATGTTTTTCCAGTATACTCCAACTCTTAGTCTTCCATGTAGCAGTTTCCACAGGAAGTCTGCCATGTTTCTCCTTATTGTGGGCGACTTTAGCGTCTTCCATATTGCCCTTTCTGTTGGGCTTACACCCAGTGTTTCTTGTAGCTCTGCCTTTGTTTCGGCAAGCTTTTTCCTTCCGGTTTTCGTTACCAGGTCAATGTTTTTTCCTCTCATTATTAGCTCGTAGGCTAGTTTTGAGTTAGGCTCTGCAGCCTCGCCCCTTTGAGT
>WHVA01000825.1:0-31350 GCA_015179125.1 Gautieria morchelliformis
AGGGAGGTAAGAATCAACACTTCTGCTCTCTTTTCTCCGAACTCTCTTGTCCCAAACCAAAATTTTAAAGCATTAGTAGATTCTGGCTCTACCCATTGTTTCATAGAATCCAGCTTTGTCCGTAAATACACTCTCCAAACTCGTTCCATAGACCCAATTCCGCTCCATTTATTCAATGGTAGTACAAATTTGGTAATTACTGAAGCTGTAGAGCTACCTATCCGATTCCCCGATAGTCATACCCATTCCGTAGACTTTTATGTCACCCCCCTTGATTCGTCTGTTTCGGTAGTTCTGGGACACAACTGGCTCACCCACTACAATCCGTTGATTGACTGGGTATTGGGCAGTATTACTTTCTGAACTTCCCTTCCAGGCATTCCAGTGGACCCCCCACCGGCTTCGGCTCGCGCCGCAACAGCCGAGCCACTCCCAAGTATGGAGGCTCCTCGGGTTACCCTCCTCAATGCAGTGGCATTTTACCATGCCTGCAAGCTAGAGGGCTCCCAGTGCTTCCAGCTAAACCTGGCGATGCCTGAGAACGAGGCTTCGGCCTGCTCGGCTTCTGCAAAACCCAAATCCGTGGATCTCAAGGATGTCCTGCCAGAGTATCACGACTTCGCGGATGTGTTCACCAAGTCCAAAGCTGATACCTTGGCCCCACACCGACCCTACGATCTCAAGATTGCTCTGGAGGATGGCACTATGCCCCCTCAAACTCTGTTATATTCGCTCTCTACCTTGGAGCTTGCCACACTCCGGGCGTTTATAGATGAGCATCTGAATATGGGTTACATTTGGCCCACTCGGTCTTCGCACGGAGCCCCCATCCTCTTTGTCATAAAGAAGAGCAGTGAACTTCGGCTTTGTGTCAATTTCCGAGCACTCAACAAGATTACGAAGAAAGATCGCTATCCACTTCCGTTAATTGGAGGATAATCAAAATGGTCATGTGATACAGCATATATGAGTATATAATATATATTATAAGAGTATTAATAGCAACATATAGGAATATATAGTAGGATTTATAAGGAGAATAATAGATGTTATTAGAATATTCTGTATATATTTAAACATCTTGGAGACATATATACATATGAGAGAGTATCAGACTACAAGATAGAATAACAGATACTTGGATAGAGTAGGAGTATTAGTATGAATAGTTATAATAAGAGAGTATTAGAGTACAATATGAAGTAACAGTACTTGTCTAGATACTTCTAATATATATGAGAAGGGTATTTAATATGAATAGTTATCATGAATAGTTATAATGATATAGTGTATATTAAAAGTGGGTAGAAAAAATAAGAAGAGGCGTAAAAATAAGAATCGGCATTCTCATCGGCGGAGCCGCCGCTCGGGGAGGGACAAAAGTAAATTTATTTATATCCCAACAATAAGATTGGCATGTACTTTCATCCTCTTCTTTTCTATAATCTGAGAATGAAATGGGTGAAGCTACAGGTAATAAAAAATTGTGAGCATCCGCCATTACCGACTTGTTGGATGCACCCCGAAAGGCTTGGATCTATATGAAAATTGACCTTCGGCATGCATTCCATCTTGTTTGAGTCACCGAAGGCAACAAGTGGAAGACAGCTTTCCGCACCCGGTATGGCTCTTTCGAATGGCTGGTCATGCCGTTCAGCCTGACCAATGGTCCTGCGGTTTTTCAACATTTCATGAATGACGTCTTTGGAGATATGCTTGATGTATGTGTCATCGTGTACCTTGACGACATACTCATCTACTCCGACGACCCAGTCAAACACAGGGAATGCGTCTGTGAAGTGCTGTGGCATCTTCAGAAACATGGCCTCTACGCTAAACCTGATAAATGCAAATGGCACCGTGATTCCATGGAATCCCTCGGTTATATGCTCTCTACCGATGGATTTACCATGTCCGAAGACAAAGTCCAGACTATCCGCGATTGGCCAGAACCTTGGAAGGTCAAAGACATCCAGTCCTTCCTCAGCTTTGCCAACTTCTATCGCCGCTTCATCTTCAATTATTCCAACATCACTGTTCCTCTCACTCGGCTCACCCGTAAAGGCACCCCATGGGCATTTACTGAAGAATGCCGAAAGTCTTTCAATTACCTCAAGGAAGCTTTCACTTCAGCTCCAATCCTGTCACACTGGGTTCCTGACCGACCTATGGTCGTGGAAACTGACACCTCAGATTATGCCTTCGGTGTGATTCTGTCTCGTTTGATGACGCAGGTGAACTACATCCCGTCGCCTTCCACTCTCAGACATTTTCTGGTGCCGAACTCAATTACAATGTCCACGATAAAGAGCTACTGGCAATCTTTGAAGCATTTTAACATTGGAGACATTACTTGGAGGGCTCCGGCTCCCCTATTGACGTTGTCACCGATCACAAAAACTTGGAGTATTTTTCCACCACTAAGTTGCTAACCCAATGACAAGCCCGCTTGTCGGAGTTCCTCTCTCAGTTTAACCTCATTATTCGGTTCCATCCCAGAAAGCTCAGTACAAAACCCAACGCTCTAACTAGACGATGGGACGTCTACCTTAAAGAGGGAGGTAATGACTACAGCTCAGTCAATCCGCAAAACTTCCGACCAATTTTCACAAATCAACAATTATCAGAATCACTGCAGGCAACTTACCTGCTTGCACCTATCCTCCGAGCAAGCACTATGATGGACTCCGAGAAGCTTCATGCCGACATCTTAGCCAATCTGGCATCCGACCCCGTTGCCTGCAGGCATCTCGGCGATAGTTCCAACCTGAGATGGATGCAAACCAATGATGGCTTCCTATGCCATGATGGCCGCATATATGTTCCCGATGCTGATGATCTCCGGCTCTGAGTACTCCAGTATAAACATGACCACATCCTCTCGGGACATTTCAGCCAAAACAAGACCCTTGGCCTGATCCGCCAGGAATACACCTGGCCCGCAATTCAGTCTTTCGTCATTGACTTTTGCAAGTCCTGCACCACTTGCTTGCATTCAAAGTCACAGCATCATCGGCCTTACGGCTCCCTGCACCAACTTCTGATACCCAAGCAACCTTGGAATTCCATCTCCATGGATTTCATTGAGCAGTTGCAGGCATCCTTGGGATTTACTGCGATCCTCGTGGTAGACTGCTGCTTAACCAAGCAGAGCATCTTCATTCCAACATACGACACGATCACTTCCGCCGACCAAGCCCGCCTGTTTGTCTTGCATGTGTTCTCGAAACACGGTTTCCCAAGCCATGTGACATTGGACCGAGGCTCAGAATTCATATCCCACTTCTTCCATTCCCTCGGCAAAGCTCTTGACATGAACTTGCACTTTACCTCCGGATATCACCCCAAAGGCGATGGTCAAACCGAACGTGTAAATCAAACTCTCGAACAATATCTCCAGGTATATTGCAACTATCAACAAGACAATTGGTCCGAGTTGCTCCCACTTACCGAGTTTGCATACAACAATGCTCCCAGCGCCACTACCGGCATTTCTCCGTTCTTTGCCAACAAAGGCTACAGCCCAAACTTGACAGTTCACCCTGAAAGGGACCTCACTTCCTCTTGGGCCCCAGACTTCGCAGTCGACCTTGACCAGCTTCATGCTGCCTTGAAAGGGCAAATCAAATCCACTCAATCTCGGTACCAGGTCTCGGCTGACGTGCGTCATGCTCCTGCCCCCGAGTTCACGATTGGATCCTTAGCGTTTCTAAAAGCGCAGTTCTTCCAGACAACCTGGCCCTCGAAGAAGCTGGCTGAAAACTACCTCGGCCCCTTCGAGATCATTGGCCAGGCTGGATCCTGGGCTTACATCCTACAGCTTCCAGACAGCCTTTGGGCAGTCCACCTGGTCTTCCATGTCTCAATGCTCGAACCCGTGACTCCAAACACCATCCCGAATTGGGTTCAGTCTCCGCCACCTCCAGTTGAGATCGACAGCGAGACAGAGTATGAGATTTCCGAGATCCTTGACTCCAAGATCAACTGGCGCCGCAGAGCTTGTAACCTCCTGTACCTTGTCCGTTGGGCTGGTTATGAAGCTACCAATGAGGAAACGTCATGGGTCCTTGCAACCGAGCTTGGCCATGCATCCAAGATCATGACAGAGTTCCACTCGGCCTACCCTGCTAAGCCTGGACCATGGGTTCCTTGAACCTGAGCTTCGGCTCCCCCATTTCCCTTCACTCATTATATGGTCACTTTCTAGTTAGACACAAAAACACTGTTTTGCTATGTTTTATCTCAGCTGTTTTGCTGAATAGCTACGCTTGTAGTTCTCAGCCCCTCTCTCTCAGCATCTGTCCCTCATTCTCTATGTTCCATTCTTTCACTCCTGTTTCCGACTCCAAACCCCAGACAAAAAAAAAAAAAACACACCAAGAAAAAAGATTCACATTATTCTGAAAACATTAGTAGATTAATCATCCCCCACAGTCACATCCCCATCTGCATCTTTTCCCTCATCATCCCCCAATTCCGCATCCAAACCCCCATCTCTCATATTGTCCACTCCCTCGTCTCTGTCTTCCAACCCCGAACCCATCTCTGCTCTTTCCTCTTCCTTGTCCTCTCCTTCTTTTCCCATTTCCCCTTTTCCTGAACCCGATCCCCACACGAACCCGAACCCTTCCCAATCCACACCCGAACCCGAACCCCACACCCAGCTTCTTCAGCCACACCTGTCCACCACTGAACCCGCTTGCTGAGACGCAAGTTTTGTGATGAGTTCTCTCGCCAAACTCCAAGATCCCCTGAAGCGTATCATGCATATGCTCAAAGAGCGCATTTTGTTGAGCAAGGAGCTCCCGAATGGCCGCCAAGGCCTGATCTCCCGAGAGGCCCATTAATTTGGGCCGCCCGGCCTCGGTTGGTAAACCTGATCCCGATCCCGAAGTACCCGCCTTGAGTTCAACTGACGGCTTGACTCCTGTCGGTTTCACTGGTGTCGACCTTGCGTTTTGACCACCGTCACCTCGGTTCCAGCCCCAACTCTCCACTTGCGCTTTCCCTTGGTGAAACTGCAGTGCACTTTGCACAGGTTGCAGTCTGTGTAGGAACCAGCTTTCTAGTTTAAAAAATCTCGAAAAAAGCATTAAAAAGTCTGTAAAAACCTTTTTCCCATCTTAACATCAGCCAATACACGCAGCTTTGATGGGGAACTGTTTTTAGAATATTCCTTGAATTTTCTTGCATTTTTTCGCCAATTGTCCTGACTGTCATGATTCGTTTATTCTGCGAATCATTTCTCAGCACACAGCGAATGACCCCCTGAACCAGCGAATGGCTTCCCGAACCAGCAAACATCTTGCCAAAATATTCATCGCCATACTGCTTTCGCATTCGCTATTCGCATCATTCCTGCCAGGACGCCAGGTGTTGGGGCCCTCATCCATCATAGAACCCATCATCTGTTAAACTCCCACTCCATGACAGACCCACATGCTCAGGATGCATTCGGATAGTGTCAGTTGCAGCCTCCGTGCAGGTTGGACTCAATGGGACTCGTACCACTGCAGGGCAGGACAAATTAGCTTCGCTGAAGTTTTCACTACCCAGTTGTCATGACCCATTCATTCCTTGTATCCAGCTATCCCTGTTTTCCCTTTCACCACCACTCTTCCATGTTTGCTCGGCTTCGCTCCATTCAATCCTTGCTCCATTCACTATTCACCACATTCGCCAAATGACCATTCGCTACTTGCATCATTCGCCAGTAGCCATGCCATCAAACACGATCGACATCCTTTACCTGGATTGATGGTTCATCACTGGTCCTATCATGAATTGCAAGGAGGTGCAGGCTGTCATGACTCGTTTATTTCTTGTACCCAGCTATCCCTGTGTTCCCTTCCACCACTCTTCCATGTTTACTCGTCTTCCCTCCATTCACTCCTCGCTCCATTCGCTGTTCGCCACATTCACCATATGACCATTCGCCACTCATATCATTCGCCAGCAGGCACGCCATCAAACACGATCCTTTACCCGGATTGATGGTTCATCACTGGGCCCATCATCTTCTCAACTCAACCCCCTTTGGGTGTTCCTATGGCCAGAATGCATTCGCAGGGCATCCTACCCGTAGGTCATGTGGGATCAACCCAGCAGACGAAGAGTCCATGCAGGGTGGTGTATATGCAGGTCCCAAGGCGTGTTTTCGTACATAGGGGCCTTCGCCCTCTTTCCTCTCTGTCGTTTCATGTTCACACCCCTCTTCCATTCTATTGTATGTCTATTTCATCTATTATGTATCCTGACAACACACCCCTATCCAACCCTGACTCCAGACGGCCTCTTTCCTATTCGCTAGCACCATATGAGCATTCGGTATAAGTAGTCTACACTCGCATGTATATTCTCCAGTTTAATTATCATACGTCCATCTTGTGCAAACTTGACCTCGCTGTGACCATCATCTTGAGCCTTCTTGTCAGGGGACACCCTGTTTTCCATCTCCAGTTCCAGTTCCGACTCCATTTCCGACTCCGGTTCCGGTTCCGATTCCATCTCCGCCTCCGCTTTCGGAAATTATTCCGCTTCTGGGAGAACTTCCACCGGTTCTGTTCACTTTTCCAGTTCCACTCCAATTTCCGACTTCCGCTCTCGGAACAGTGTCGGAAATCAAGCGACTCGCGTAATAGGTGGCATCAAGGGTTGATCAATGGTCAGGGAGGTCATGGGGACACAGGGTTGATGGCGGGTGCCAAGTGTTGTCCCTGGCTGCGCAGCGTAGTATAATACGGGCTCGCTGACATTGGGGGTCCTTAGACTTTTCTCTTTGGATTTCCCCTTGTCAGGTGAGAATCCCCTCTCTTGTATACTCTGTTCATTTATACATACTTTGGATTTCCCCTTGTCAGTTGTGTGGTAGTGTGATCTCCACAACCAGCCAGGGTTGCCCTTACAGCAGAAAAGTCTCTCCCCTAGAGGACCGGCGGTCGTACTGCGCGTTGCATTCGCCATAGGTGCGTTCAGAATTGGAGACAGCGACTCGGAGATCGCAACCTCTTCCACGCACACGGTATACGACAGCCCCTCTTCTTACGTCGAGCTCCCAATTTCGGACATCCCGTCCCATATTTCCCCTTCTGACATGGATCCGGATGATCGCCTTCGGAATATGGAGGAGGAATTGACCCGGAACCGGATGAAGACCAATGCGGTTGAAACAGCCTTACAAACGATTTTGGCTAAGTTAGATATTCCACAAGGTGGTGGAAATGCAATGCTGGATGAGCCGGATTTCGGAAAAGTGGAACTGGCGGAAGAGAGGATGTCCGCAAAGTTGGCAAAGGTCAAACCCGCAACTCCGGCGGACTTTGACGGAGATCGGGAGAAGGGACGCGCATTCTTCAACACATGCAGCATCTACTTCGCAATTGTCGGAGACCTCTTTCCGAACGACCAGGCCCGGATTCACTGGACATTGTCCTTTTTCAAGTCGGATCGCGCAGCCCGTTTTGCAAACAAGGTGATCTGACATGAAGCAAAGGGCAAGGGGAACTACTTCCGGGACTGGGACACCTTCGAGAAAACATTTTCCGACCAGTTCTGCCCGAAAAATGAGCAGCTCACAGCCCTTACAAAGCTCGAGGGGACCAGCTGGTACCATGCCAAAGATCCGGTTGATGACTACATGACGCTTCCAGGAGCTCATCGACCTTGGGATATGACGACGACAAGATGATCATCATCAAATTCCGACGAGGCTAATCCGACACTCCAGAACCAAGTTGCGCTGCTTGGGGATGGAGCTCCGGATTTTGATGACCCGGAAGGGTGGTACCAAGCTGCGGAGAAGGTGTCCCGGAACAGGGAGGCAAATGAGGCCTTGTGGAGACAACCGGAACATGACACGCAGTTCCGCTCGTCCTCTCCACCCAGTGCCAAAACCTGGAGTGCATTCGTTCCCACACGGAAAATATTTCCGATGCTTGTCCGCCTGCTCCTATTAGGAACCCTAGCCCCCTCCCTCAAGAGTGGCCCTGCCCCGATGGATGTTGACCCATGCGTGGAAAAGGCCACGGAACATCACCTGCTTCCGATGTCGACAACCAGGCCACTATGCCACGAGTGCCCCCAAGCCTTTGATGTCCGGCTTATGACCACAGAGGAGAAACTCGAGCTCCTTCCAGAGTTCCTCGCACTTGCGGACATAAGCGGAGTGCCCACGGCGGAAGAAATTTCCGAAAATGCGGAACATGGTCCACCGGAGGTGGAAGATGCGTCGGATTTTGTGACGCGCAGCAGGTGAGATGTGTTCCCCTGCTGCCTGTACATAACCTGTTTGCCTGCCTTGAAGTAGAGAATGAAAATCCCCCACTCCCCTCACTTCGTGCAGACCCACCGGATAAAGTCACACAAAAACCGAATCTGACACCCCATCCACCCCGCACCCGCCCTTGGGAGAGACACCTCTGAAGCGCTATGTTGTTGCTGCCACCCCTGGCCCCAAGTCACTAGTCATTAAGGTGGAGGTCCAGACGGCAGATACTGGAAGTCAAATCCGGACCCTCCCTTGTCGATTGCGGGGCGACTGGTCAGTTTATGGACCGGGACCATGTGGAACGGAACCAACTGTGTGGATGGAAGCCCCAATGAGTCAGGGTCTATCACAGAGATAGTAGACACAATTCTCCGCTACGATGGACACACAGAACGCACTTCCTTTGCAGTCACCAGCCTGGGGAAGCAGACATCATCCTCGGTATACCTGGCTCCAGGAGCACAACCCAGAGATCAATTGGCAGACTCGGAAGGTGCTGATGAGTCGGTGCCCAGCAAGTGTCACATGTGCTGGTCGGAAGTGCGGAAGGAGCGCCAGGAGCAGCCGAAAACCGAACGGCTCATACAGGCATGTCGTTCTGGCCCCATCCACTGCTTGCAGAAGAAGACTCGGAAGCGGAATTTGAACCGGGTCCCACTTCCGATTCCGATTCCGATTCTGACGTCATCTGACTCAGCCCGGAAGACACTCTGGCAGAAGGGAGCACTTGCTGTATGTGAACCTTCCGCCAGAAGCGGAACACATCCGCGCCGCCGGCAATATTTCGCAACGCCTTGCTGAAGCCTCCAAGAAGCATGATAGAGTGGAGGCAGAAATTCCGGAGTACCTGCGGGAGTTTGAAGACGTCTTTGCCAAGGAGTCGTTTGATGCCCTGCCTCCACGGAAGCTGTGGGACCATGCCATCGAGTTGGAGCCTGGGTCAAAGCCCACCAACTGCAAAGTCTACCCGCTGTCACCCAAGGAGCAGGTAGAGCTCGATGCATTCCTTGCGGAAAACCTCTGTACAGGGAGGATCCGCCCCTCCAAGTCACCCATGGCATCTCCAGTATTCTTCATCAAGAAGAAGGATGGCTCGCTCAGACTTGTGCAGGATTACCGGGCCTTGAATGTGATCACGATCAAGAACCGGTACCCCATTCCACTCATTTCCGAACTAATCACACAACTCCACGGGGCAAAGTACTTCACTAAGCTGGATGTCCGCTGGGGCTTCAATAATGTTCGGATCCGGGAGGGAGACGAGTGGAAGGCCGCATTCCGCACCAACCGAGGACTCTTTGAGCCACAGGTCATGTTCTTTGGCCTCACCAACAGTCCCGCCACATTCCAGACGATGATGAATGACATTTTCCGTGACATGATAGCAGAAGGGGTTGTCTGCGTCTACCTCGATGACATCCTCATCTTCACAAAAACAATGTCGGAACATCGGGAAGTCGTGCGGAGGGTGCTGGAACGGCTCCGGGAGTACAACCTGTGTCTCAAGCCGGAAAAGTGCGAATTTGAGCGGATGCGGATAGAGTATCTTGGGGTGATTGTGTCGGAGGGAAAGGTGCAAATGGACCCGGTCAAAGTTTCCGGTGTATCGGATTGGCCTGTGCCGCGGAACAAGAAGGAGGTCCAGTCATTCATTGGGTTTGTCAATTTCTACCGGCGGTTCATCAAGGACTTCTCCTGCCACGCTCGTGCCCTCTTCAACATCACCAAGAAGGAGGTTGGATGGCGGTGGGGAGAGCCGGAACAGGCCTCCTTTGACAAACTCAAGGAGCTGATCACGTCTGCCCCGGTCCTAATCTTTCCCGATGACTCTCACCCTTACCGAGTCGAGGCGGATTCTTCTGACACAGCTACCGGAGCGGTCTTGTCACAACAATCATTGGAAGATGATGGGGGATGGCATCCGATTGCCTTCTTCTCTAAAAGCCTTAGTCCGGTTGAGCGGAACCATGAGATCCACAACAAAGAGATGCTGGCAATCATCCGAGCGCTGGAGGAGTGGCAACATTTCCTCGAGGGTGCTCTATGCCCGTTTGAGATCTGGACAGACCAAAAAAACCTCGAGTATTTCCGCACATCCAAGAAGTTGAACCGACGACAAGCGCGGTGGTCCCTGCACCTGTCCCGGTTCGACTTCATGCCCCACCACCGGCCCGGCCGCACCATGGGCAAGCCCGATGCCCTATCCCACCATACGGATCATGGAAGGGGAAGTGGAGACAATGCGGATATGACACTGCTCCGCCCAAGTCTCTTTGCAATCCGTGCCCTAGAGGGAGTGACTGCAGTTGGGGCAGAAGCGGAAATGCTCCGAGACATCCGGAGGCAGTACCGGAATGGAGAGAAAGAGGAGTCGGTGGTGAAGGCGGTGGAGGAACTTCAGAAAGGACACTCACGGTCGGTACGGGCAGCGGAATGGTTGGAACATGATGGACTGCTCCACTTCAGAGGCAAGGTCTATGTTCCAGGTGGTGCGGACCTCCCCCACCACATCGTGTCCCAACACCATGACACACGGGTCGCTGGGCATGCTGGCAGGTGGAAGACACTGGAATTAGTAGCTCGGAATTACTGGTGGCCTCAGATGTCCCGCTACATTGGACAGTACGTGAAGACATGCGACCTTTGTCTCCGAACCAAAGTGCAACGACATCCGCCCGTCGGAGAACTTGTTCCGCTCCCAATTCCCGAATCCCGCTGGGACACCATCAGTGTCGACTTCATCGTTGAACTTCCAGAGTCTCATGGCTACGATGTGATCATGAACGTTGTGGACTCGGTAAGCAAGGTGTCCCACTTCATTCCGACGCACATGACGATCACAGCCCTCGGAGCGGCCCGTCTGTTCCTTGCACATGTCTGGAAGTTACATGGGCTCCCGAAGCAAGTTGTTTCCAACCGAGGTCCGCAGATCGTCGCGGAACTGACTCGGGAACTCTACCGCCTGCTCGGCATAAAGCTGGCTACCACAACAGCGTACCATCCACAGGGTGACGGACAGATGGAATGGGTCAATCAGGAGTTGGAGCAGTATCTCCGCCTCTTTGTCAATGAGAGGCAGGATGACTGGGATGCGCTACTTCCACTGGCGGAATTCCAATACAACAACCATGTACATTCTGCCACCCAACAGACTCCCTTCATGCTTGACTCCGGACGGCACCCGGGGATGGGCTTCGAACCACACCAGGCTGAGTCCCGACTCGAGATGGTCAATGAGTTCCGAGACCGCATGGACTCCACCCTTTTGGAAGCCAAGTCGGCCCTTGTGAAGGCCAAGGATGACATGGCAAGGTACTACAACCAACGCCGGGTTCCGGCCCCGGAGTACCAAGTTGGAGACATGGTACATCTAGATGCAAGTGACATCCGCACCACACGCCCTTTGCAGAAGCTTGCCCACCGCTACCTTGGGCCCTTCACAGTGATGCGGAGGGTTGGACGGAATGCATACCGCCTCCGACTTCCGATGTCCATGTCCCGCCTCCACCCTGTCTTCAACGTGGTGAAGTTACTCCCTATGCCTGAGGACCCAATTCCAGGTCGGAAGGCTCGTCCGCCACCTCCACCGGAAATTGTAGATGGGGAAGAGCACTATGTGGTGGAACGGATCCTGGACAGCCGGTTTGTGCGAGGACGACTCCAATTCCTCGTGAAATGGGAAGGGTATGGGTATGAGGAGAATTCGTGGGTCCCGGAGCAAGATGTATCCGCTCCGGACAAACTCCGCGAGTTCTATAGGACACACCCTGGTGCCCCTCGCTGATCCGCTCACTGGCATTTCAGTCACTCGTGTCCCGTGCTTCGAGGACGCAGCACGCTAGAGGGGGGTGATGTCAGGGGACACCTGTTTTCCATCTCCAGTTCCAGTTCCGACTCCATTTCCGACTCCGGTTCCGGTTCCAATTCCATCTCCACCTCTGCTTTCGGAAATTATTCCGCTTCTGGGAGAACTTCCACCGGTTCTGTTCACTTTTCCAGTTCCACTCCAATTTCCGACTTCCGCTCTCGGAACAGTGTCGGAAATCAAGCGACTCGCGTAATAGGTGGCATCAAGGGTTGATCAAGGGTCAGGGAGGTCAGGGGGATGCAGGGTTGATGGCGGGTGCCAAGTGTTGTCCCTGGCTGCGCAGCGTAGTATAATACGGGCTCACTGACATTGGGGGTCCTTAGACCTTTCTCTTTGGATTTCCCCTTGTCAGGTGAGAATCCCCTCTCTTGTATACTCTGTTCATTTATACAGACTTTGGATTTCCCCTTGTCAGTTGTGTGGTAGTGTGATCTCCACAACCAGCGTCTCCCAAATGCAAGGGACTTTTCGCCTATAACAATTGTCACAAGGGAATTCCAAAAAAACAAGTCAGAACCCGAGCCGAGCCATAACGGAAGACTCACTTCTTCCTCTTCCAACTCCTCCTCCGTCACTTTCCGATTCTTTGCCCCTGTTGATTTTGTGAAAGATCAAGGGTTTGTTGATAGTAGATTCAGATTGCAATATAATTCAGACTTTGAGTAGAAGTCGAATCGAGTAGATGATAGAGAGGTCGAGTGCTCACTGTGTGTGTATCTCTAGCAGTGATTGTGCAGTATATGTGCAGTAAAATATTCGATAGCTTTCAAGGTGAGTGAGTGAGTCGTCTTGTCACTCATTCACAAAGAGCTGAAGGTACTGCTCTAGCTCTTGATTGAGTCGCTCCGTCTGTCCATCAGTCTGCGGGTGGTATGCTGTGGAGGCTGCGATGCGAATTCCCACCAGGCGATAAAGCTCACAGGTGAATTCGCGCATGAACTGGACCCCACAATCTGACACCACTGTTCGCGGGAGGCCATGCAGCTTCCAGACATGGTGTAGGCAAAGTTGTGCTGCTCCAGCTGCAGTGATCGTGGTGTTGGTGGGCATGAAGTGTGCCCGCTTGGAGACCAAGTCCACTACATTCATCACAGCATCCTAGTCATGTGCGTCAGGCAGTTCCACAATGAAGTCAACACTGATCATGTCCCAGCAAGCTTCAGGGACAGGGAGTGCATGGAGTTCACCAAGGGGTGGCTGCCTTCATGCCTTTGTTCACAGGCATAAATCGCACATCTTGGAGTACTTGCCAATATACCGTGACATGTGGGGCCACCAGTAATTTCATGAGTAGACTTGTTCTTCGGGCAGTCCTTGACGATGTGGCCCTTGGTGCCGCAAAGCAGACAAAGGCCCTGGTCGACCCGACCATACATGAGGCCACCGATGTGATGAATCAACTGGAATCGCGCCAGTACCACCAGGGCAAACATTTGGTTGACGAATACATCGATGGGTTCGAAGAGCTGGTTGAGAAGGCTGAATACACAGATGGGCAATCAATTGTGATGAAGTTCCATCGAGGTCTCGAACCTGTGATCCAGAGTCGCATTGAATTGATGTTGGATGGCAGGCCAAAGGACAATGACCCTTCTGCATGGTATGGAGTGGCGAGAACAGTTGCACTCACGTGTGCGGCCAATGAAGTGTTCCAGGGGCCTAGGGTGACAAACAGCAGCCCTCCCCCACCACCAGTTTTTCACAAGGCAGGTGAATCACACACCAGGTTCACCAGTCAGCTCTCTTCGAGGCCAGTGATAATGCCAGTGCACACACCCCTACCAACTGCCTCTGGGCCTGCTCCGATGGATGTGGATACTGTGAAAAAGCGATTCCCACAGCCACTCACCTGTCCGCACTGCGGGAAGGTCAGACACTTTGCGCGAGAATGCCCGCAGGCCTACAATGTCCACTATATGACAGCCGATGAGCACGAGGAGCTGCTGGAACACTGGATGGTCACTGCAGATGTGCGAGATGTCGCTGAGGAAGAGGTCGAGAAGGATGATGCGGAGGATTTTGTGTTGCGCAGTGAGTGAGAGATGTGCCCTCACTGCCCCTGTCCAATTGCTTTGCTGCTCTGTCAATAGCCCCAGATACTGAAGATACAATCCATGTGTCGGAAACTGGGTTGCACGCAGCAAGCGATAAAGACACATCAACTGCCGACATTCTAAGTCCTTCACCACAAGTGAAGCGTTGGGAGTGAGCCCTTCCCAAGCACTTCGTGGTTGCATCTGTTCCCTCTCCAAATTCGCTGAACCTCAAGGTAGAGATCCAGACAACAGACACAGCTGAGGTCAAGGGGGTGACCACACTCCTTGACAGTGGTGCAACTGGGTTGTTCATTGACAGCGAATTTGTCGCCACTGAGAAGTTAACCATGTGATCGCTCACGTGCCCTGCCCCTGTGTACAATGTTGATGGCACTCCCAATGAGGGTGGGGCAATTCGCAATGTTGTTGATATCATCCTGCGATTCCGCGACCACTCTGAACGTGCTGTCTTTGCCATTACCAACCTTGGGAAGCACAAGATGATCCTCGGCTATCCATGGCTCTGAGAGCACAACCTGGAGGTTAACTGGCAAACGCAGGAGGTGACACTGAGTAGATGCCCTGCACAGTGTTACACCTGCAGAGCGACATTGCGGGAAGAGCGGAGAGAGGAGGCAAGGATATGTGGATGCCCCATGGGCCCTCTGCCTCAGATGGTGGAAGAGGAAGAGAGCGACACAGAAGAAGATGAGACAGGTGATGTTGACCCCCTTCTGGAGCCAGGCGACCGCCTATTTGCGACTGTGTCCACGCCCAATGTACCTGTACCCATTATTGCAGCCACCACAACCACTTTGCAGCAGCTAGTGGAAAAGGCCCTTCGCAGTGTACCCCCAGCGGAAAAGGAACTCATCCCTCCATACCTCTGTGACTTTGAGGATGTCTTCGCTAAAGAGTCCTTTGATTCACTTCCTGAACCCAGGACATGGGACCATGCGATTGAGCTCAAGCCAGGAGCCAAGCCATCTGCATGCAAGGGTTACCCACTTGCCCCCAGTGAACAGTTGCAGCTGGATGAATTCCTGCAGGAGAACCTGCGCACGGGTCAAGAAGAAGGATGGGTCACTGCAGCTGGTCCAGGATTATTGCGTGCTCAATGCCATGACAGTGAAAAATCGCTACCCCCTTCCCATTATTTTGGAGCTCATCGCACAGCTTCGTGGAGCGAAATACTTCACCAAGCTAGATGTGTGATGGGGCTTTAATAATGTGTGGATAAAGGATGGCGATGAGTGGAAGACATAGAACTGCTGGAGAAATGTTTCCACAAAGTCCTTCCAGGTCGCATAGAGCAGCATGCCATGCTTTGCTTCATGAGTGAATGCGTGAGTGGCAAAAGTCGCAGCCCTCCCTGTTTTCATGAAGGATATCACCCAAAGGATCTGTGACTGCTCATCTGGGAAGTCACTCGCACACACACCCAGGTAGAGGCTGCATGACTGGATGAAGTTGCGACCATTTGCAAGATCCCCATCATATTCAGAAGACTTTGCTGGCTCAGCTGTTTGCTTCGAGGAGGTGTGAATGTGACTAGGGAGCCCAGCCATCAGCCCAGTGGTCGTAGCCTGCAGGGTGTTCAACCTTGTCTCCAGATCTTGTTTTTCCTGCCTCTCTCTCATCAAATCTTGCTCTATCGCCACCAAGCGGTCCAAAACTTCAGCAGCAGATGGCAAGTTGTCCATGGTAAGTATTAGAGGGTGTCAGGGTATGAGAAAGGATTGCTAAGAGCCTGTTCGGCAGCAGCATTGGATGAGGTATTCTGAGGTTGCGCCGCCAAAATGGAGATTGTGCAATCTATCAAATTGACTGAGATTGTGTGGCTGTTCAGCTGACACAATCGCGGAGAAAACCAATCTCTCAAAATGCAATACTCACGCTTATTTTGTGATACTGCTTTGGACCACAACTGCTCACAATCACAAAAAGCAGATTGCCCTTGGCCCTCAGACTTCCTCAGTACATGCACAACTGCCGTTGCCTCTGGCATAATGGCCGAGCCCGATCCAGGTGTTCTAGTTGCAAAGCTGCCAAAAAAGGAGACTGCCAAGTGGACTGCGCAAGAAGAAGCAGAGCTTGTTGAAATTCTCCTCAAGGCATGACAGGATGGTGTTCAAGCTGACTCCGGCTGGAAAGCCGCTACATGGACTCTGGTCATACTTGGATTAGCAGGTAAGTTTAAACCAGTTGTACCGAAGGCTGCTGGGCATTGCAAGACATGCTGGCAATGAGTGAGTGCCATTTCTTTTCTTTATTATCCTCAGTAGCACCACACAGCTTAAGGGGGAATACAAGGTTTTCCAGAAGCTTTGTTCGCGGTCTGTATTTAGCTGGAACGACGGGAAAAAGCTTGTCACAGCACCAGTGGAGGTATGGGATGTCTATTTGAAGGTATGTAGTTTATTATCTTCAGTATCTACTGTGCTAATGTCAATGCAAAGGCTCATCCCAAGGCCAAGCCATTTCGAAAAAACCCTTTCCACTCTATGATACCATGGCCAAACTCGTGGATGGGATAATCACCACAGGTGCCAGCGTTTTCAGAGGCAATGATTCAAGCCCCAATACCATTGACGACGATGAGCCAGAGCCTGAAGACTCTGGACGGGATGGGGAATGTATTGATGAGAGCAGTAGTGTGGAGGAAAGTGACAAAAAGGTGAGCCGAGCCAATCTATGATTATCCACTAGGTACTCACCCTTGTCTCTCCCTTGCACCTCTCTCTCTCTCGTCTCCGTCTCCCTGATCCCCCTCTCACTTGTCTTGTGGCTGCATGGCATGGCGTCGTAATACTCGTAGGTTGCTCCTGGCCCAACATCTAATAAGAAACGCAAGGCTGCAACAACGATGAAGCCAGGACCCATACGTGTGTAGAAATCTGGCACGGATGCCATGTTTGCAATGAGCACAGCAATTACAGGTATGACATATGCTCTACAGAATGAAGGCAGCTCCTCGGAGCTCGCAGCATCCCCAGTGTGTAAGGCCAAGGCCATGCAGCTGGTGGAGGATGAAGAGGAGGGGCTTCCTGATTCTGAGGTCATTATTGTAGCAGATATCTTTATGTGCAACACTGCGGCAGCTGACATGTACCTGGCCATGCATAACAAGCCTCAGAGGCGACTCTGGCTCAATGTGCAGATTAGTGAAGAGATTGGTACTCAGGCAGCTCTATTTGGGGCATACTAGGATAACTTTTAGTTCTACTAGCGCCGGGACCTTTCTCCCAGGTAGTCTTCCCACATCTTCTCTGCAATGTCATCATGCCTAAGGGCGGCCCTTGTGGTTTCCACTCATGTAACGCCTGTAACCTCATCATACCCTTGCCCACTCGTGGATGTGTGATCTGTTTCGGCGAAGTCCCATTCTATCGTGTCGTCAATGTCATAAACATGTATAAAGTTATGCAGAGCACAAAGTGCATCAATAAGACACCCTTGTATGGAAATAGGATACTCATTGGCATAGCACAGCATCTTGAATCGCTTCTGTGAGACTCCAAATATACGTTCAATGACATTCCGGGCCTGTGCATGTCGCAGGTTGTATAATTCTTTGTAATTCTCTGGTCTATCCAGGTAATTAATTGACATATATATGGGTGAATGAAACACTGACTTATGTTTACTAGCTTCCCATTCTCTAAGATGGTACCGGACTCCTCGGTATGGCACCAGAAGTACATCACATGATGCAAAACCGGCATCAGCAAGGTAATACTTTCTGTTTGGTATCTTCAAGTCGTGGCACCGTGCATCTTCAAAAATAGCACCATCATACACACTACCCTCCCAGCCTGCAAGGGTGTAGCAATACTGTAGATCAAATGTGCATGCAGCAAGCACATTCTGAGTCAGGGTTCCTTTTCGGTTTCGGTAATGAGCCTTGTCTACAAGGGGTGGACGAACATCCACGTGAGTACCGTCAATGGCTTCCGGTGCATCTTTGAAATATGCAAAGAGCTTTGGATTGCTTTCAATCTCCTCAGCAAGTGCCGTGTTTCCATCTGGAAGCTGAACATAGACTTTGTAGAACTCGGCAGCAGCAAGGGCGGAAAGGACTCTATGGAAGCACCTAAGACTAGGCTATGAGTTCCCAATCTATTAGAGGTTTGGGGCTGCGTACTTCGAAATGCTGTCCCCACTTCTTTGGAAGCATTCTGTGATCTTCCTATTAGAGAGATTGGTTACTGCCATATATAGAAAAATAGCAATCTGTTCTTCTATTGAAACATGGCGTGTATGCCCGAGGCCGGTTTTGTCTGCGAGTTCGGAACAGAGCTTGAGGAACACATGTTTGTGCATTCCTAATTGGTCTTTGATACGCTGTGGGTGGCCATCTAAGAGCTCCTTCACCCACCCCCATCCTGACAATATTGAAGTATGGAGTGGGAGCCTTTCTATGTAGTTTGTGTAGTACAACCCTGTTGCAGCCATTGGGTGCATGAGTGTATATAGAGTCACCCTCCGTGTCAGTTCCACTCTACATCTCTGGAGCTCTTCAGACGTTCTTCTGTTTCAGATGGATCCGTGAGCGACTCTAGGATCCATACACGAAGCTAGCAGGTATACACGAAGCTAGCAGGTTTAATGAGGCGCACTGCTCACGTGATCACGCTGGACTCAGATTGTTATCACATTTGCTCAAGCCTTGCATTCGGCTGCCACAGCCAGATCACATGAAATTGCCTGGCTGTTCGGCTGAACTGAAAACTCGAAAATGCAATGCTGGGCTCTAAAATTGCTGCTTTCGAAGGGTGTTTGATTCGAAGTCGGGTGATTTCGCAACCGGTGCTCTAGCGAGAGTTTTCTACTATAAGGGCAACCTAGGCAGACGCTCTACACTCAAGCGGCGAACTGGCGAAGGGGGATCCAAAGTAAGATAGAGAACTATATACAGGACACAGATATACCTGGCAAAGGGGGGTCCAAAGAGAAAACTCTAAGGAACCCCTTCGCCACCTAACTACGACTATAAGTAAACTTGGGCATGCTAGTCTGATCACCGAATGCCCAAGTTACATAAGCAATCAGGCCAGCGATAACAGGGCTGGACAGATAAGGAAGGAATGATGTTGGAAGGGGCCGGAACAGGAAGGGAAATAAATGCAACACAAGACAGAAGGATGCCAAAGGATAAGAGAAGCTCAGGGGCCACCAACAGCACGCACAGTGTTAATGCATGTGATAATGCGCACTGCGATAATCCTCATCACGATAAAGCAGTGTGCGATTGGTGTTCCCCTGACACAATCAATCTACACATCTTCTGTCCTACGCAGCTTGTGTGACTTGCACATCTTACCTAAGCTGCTAACCCCAGCTAGAATACTACTCTTACTTAGAGTAATGGTTCTTAGTTAAGTAGTTGCTTTGCTACTTAGCTACTCAGACTTACCCTCTGGGTGAAACTCTACAGAGTGAGGTTGGTGATCGATTTGCTTGTCAATGAGCACCCCAATACCTGAGACAAGCTGTTCAGCTGATTTTCCTGTTCAGTGACTTTCACAAGTCAAGTCAAGTTGCGAAATACACTTTACATTACTCTCTTGTTATTGCAGTGCATTGACATTGGTCAACCCAATCCACTTACAAACTCTCCTGCGGAGCTTATTCCCTCTTTATTAAAAGGAATACTCTTGGACCTGGATAGTGTCCTTGAACCTACACACTCTTTTAATCTATTGTTTAGTGCAGCTAAGAAACGCATTGCCTTCTATCTGTAATTAGTTGGACTAGTTATTACACGGATTGCAACCAAGGTACAAATATTAAATTATTTCTGGAGTTGTGCTGCTGCATTGAATTAGTGTTCTATTAGTTGTGTAAATGACATGTTCTGATAGACAGAGGTGTTAACCATCACACCAAAGTCTTGAAGGGTTCCAAAACAGGGGCGGCCCTCGGTCCTATCAACAATGTCCCAAAGGTCCTTCTCAATGAGCAGTGCCTCCATCATATAACACCAATCTATATAATTCTTCTCATTCAACTTCTCAAACTGAGTCTCAGGAATGATTGCAAACAATTTGGGCTTTGTATAGGCTCAACAACAGTGCACACTTTCAGCAGATGTGACTTTCAAGGACTGTGCACTTTCAGTAGGTGGGGATTTCAACTGTTGACTTCAGCCTCAACAAGGGTATAGCATCGAATTTGGCCTTATGGGCCAAGGTTTTTTATGAGGTTGTGATAGAAAACTAATCAGGTTTGGCTATAAGCCGAGGATCGGGAACAGTATCAGGCAGGAGAGCTTAGTGTATGAGCTAAGTTGATATCTGAACTGAGGAACTACGATACAAGATTGGGTGGTGTCATGAACCGGTTTATTTCACCAACTGCGCTGAGTGCTTACAGGGAATCTTTTCCCCCAATCGTCTCATCAGACCACTGCCATCACATCTTCATACCCCAAGTTGAGCCATCACCTCCAGTGCCATGTGCTTCACTGCCACTCCCACACGTGTGCCTACGCCATCATTCCCTATGCAGATGTCGCCAAGCATCCTGGCACCATCACCAGTCCACACCAGGTGACGATCTGGCAGGATGAGTGCCGACAGCATGGATTGGGGAAGCCTTGATCCCCATGAACTCTTCTTCGACCCTTCCTCAGGATGAGTTGACATGCCTATGCACTATATTCCCTTTGTGCATGAGGGCAAGAGAAGTGTAGAGATTCAGATATTGGAAAGCGGGGTTAGCACCAGCTATGACCCATATTGTTCCGATCATTTCCAACCCTCTCAACCACCTAACCCTACACCACCCCCTTCGATTGACTTGGAAAGTCAAGCATTGCCTCAGAGGCTGTGTGTCTGGAGCAGAGACGTGTGGTTCCAGATTGTTGGTTGGCTCAGGGGTTAGGACGACTCATTATTGTCTCCATGAGTCACTCTTGATTTACCAGTATCCCTCATGACTCACTCTTCTTGTTTTCATTGACTCATTATGACTCAGTTCCCCTATTGTGTACCATATCAGCTTTATTGTCCTGACTCCTCTTCATGACTCACCTGACTCACTCTGACTCGTTCTGACTCATTCTGACTCATTGTGACTCATCCCTCCTGTTGTTCTGACTCCTTCTCATACTCACCTGACTCACTCTGACTCACTCTGACTCACTCTGACTCATTCTGACTCATTCTGACTCATGGTGACTCATCCCTCCTATTGTCTTCTGACTCATCCCCCTTTTCCAAAGTAGATAAATACCAGAGCTTGCTCCGTGTATTTCGCTAGTTTGGTTATCATATACATTACACCGTCTCCTGTGCCCTTAAGCACTTGAGGATACCTTGCTCACTCTATCGTCTCTCTTCTCTCAATCTCTTACTTCGAGGCTTGTCTACTTCAGACTTGTCCTTCTTCTTATCCCTTCCCACCAACCAGAACAGGCACCCCTTCTTAGTGCAGGGTCTTCAACATTGGGATCTTACCCCCGGTGTGGACGGTTCTGACAGGTGGTTTATATAGTAAAGTAGTATGCAGGGTCAGGGGGATCAATGACCAGAACTAGTGGACAAGGGGGACAAAGGGTTGAACATATGGGGAACTAAGAAGGGGAATCAGGGGTGATGGAAAGGTATGAAGAAAAAACAAGTAAAGCTGAGGGAACCCAAGGTTCCTGAGTGAGTGCTGAAGCCAAGGCTTTGGGACTGGATGTAAACAACCTATGTATCATACATGTATAGTAGTTATTACATAATCCCAGTGGGCCCCTTAGGGACCCACTGTATAGTTTATGCATGGGAACCGGTCAGCCGTCCCCATCGCATCTTACCCTTACACTGTCACTACATAGCATTCA
The DNA here is from genome assembly GCA_015179125.1 of Gautieria morchelliformis. NCBI lineage: Eukaryota > Fungi > Basidiomycota > Agaricomycetes > Gomphales > Gomphaceae > Gautieria > Gautieria morchelliformis. The sequence goes on from WHVA01000825.1 coordinate 22,002, forward strand.
GAATACCACTCCTTGGCCAAGTTCTGCAGTGCCCTTGTGATACAAGGTATAAGATCGACATCTTTACACCTTTTTGAACTATCCTGCAGTTGATCGCCACCCGACCAACCGATTGTGGATTCGAAGCAATCTTGAAAAAAGATCGCTACATCGACGACTAAACATCGTTGAGACCCTCCAGTAGTGTTGGGTGCATTTATGCTCCTGCACCAAAATCAAGCCAAATACATTCCACCATTTGGATTTCTTTTGGTTTTTGATCTGAAACCATGCTGACATTCATTCTATGATTTGTCACATTTTTCTTTGATTTTTCGAAGCTGTATTTCTACTTCTTTTCATGTTCTGTCCAACCGACCCTTTGTGGGTGGTTGTGGACAAGTTTCCTTTTTGAGCTGCGGCTGTTCACTAACGCGCTATGTTCTGTGGGCGCTTATCATGGCACACCAATGCCTCACGGGCGCTAAAGAGCCGGCTAGTAGTATATGCACATGAGACACATTTCCCCCCTCTCTCAGTGACAACCAAATTCACTGAGAGAGGCAAGTAAATTAGTCTTATTTCTCTTCGATTTGTTGACCCAGAAATCTTGTAGTGAATTGATTTCTAGTCTTCTTTTGAGTATCAAGTCCGACCCTACTGCCTATAATTCCTGTCCTCTACAAGTAGACCCTCTACTGTCGGCTGCAAGCGTGATAATTCCACGCAGTCGAAGACGGACATGAGCGACAAGCTCGTGGTCCACACCACTGGCCCAGCCCAGCGACATGATGGCTGATGCTACCCTGGACCAATAGTCCAGGATGCCAGAAGACGGAGAGATCCTAGATCTCACCGCCCTCGTCCCCCCAATAGAGGACGAGGAAAACCCCAACCATGTCTCATCGAACGTGGTTGAAGATGAGATGGCGCCAGGCAACAAACCAAGGCTGCCCCCCCAATCCCCTCTGCCCAGAGACAAAGGAAAGGGCAGAGAGGTCTCGCCGTCGTCAGGCGGCAGAGCATCAACATCGAGGCGGGCACAAAGCCATGACTCACACCGCCGCTCACGAAGTAGAGCGACAACGATCGTCCCCAAAGGCGGACGATGGCAAAAAAGGCTAGCCCCAGACGACGGTCAAGGCTCGGAATACTCAAGCTCAAGAACTCACGCCATCGACAACAAGACAGCAGAGGCACTGAACAAGCAGGTGCAGGATGCGCTGCACCAGAGCGCCCTCACGCGCCACAAGCACGATCAGCTAGCATCGCAGCTTGACAACATCACCATTGCCATCATAGAGATCAGCAAGGAACTCCACCAGGCGGAGGAGATCAGGCTGCAAGATGCAACCATGCTGGAGAACGTCCAGATGGCCCTCCGCCCACATGGGGAACGCAACGCAACACGTCCAAGCTCGCGACAGTCCGCAGCTAATGAACATGGTCACGACGCGGAAGACCCGCGATGAAAGGAACTGGACAGGCAGTGAATGCCGCCGCCAGCCATCCCGGTCGAACAGGACGTGAGGTTCAGAAATGAACCCCAATAAAAACCGGCTGCCCCAACGGGACAATCCAACAAATCATCAGGGAACAAGTCGCCTCAGAGCCTGACTCTGAAATGACAACCAAGAGCCTAGAGCTCGAAGTCACGCACTGGCAGTGTAAAGCGGCCGCAGCTGCACGCTGCCATACGTGAGCCCTAGAGCTGCTGGCGAAGAACGCTGAGGAAGCAGTGGCCCAAAGCCACGCCGCTCAGCAGCCCAACGAACAGCTCACGCGAGCCGTGCCGGATGCACAACAAGCGCACGCAGCCTACAACAGCAGGCTGCGAATCCACAACGTGGGACTGACTGGGGACACCAGGCACAAGATGCCCCTGGACTCAAGAGCACAAAATGCTCCCGAGCCTGATCCGGGCCCGGGGCCCGTCAGGGCATACAACAGCCTGCCGGGCGTCACAGCCGCGCGAGCGATCCATGGCCCCAACGGAGGGCCAGGGAATACCGGATCAGGCTGATGTCGTACCGCTGGAGCTGTATGATGGGATCACACGGATGATCCACGTGGCGTTGGCAGATGCCGCGGACACAGACCCAGAGAAGTCTGTGCTTGTGAAAGCCAGCATGAAGCTGGCTCACCCCGAGCCATACGCCGGGGGATCTTGTTGGGTGCATTTATGCTCCTGCACCAAAATCAAGCATAATATATTCAATTTATTGTGTGGTGTTTCAATATTTTCTCATACTGTTCTTGTACCATGCATCCATTTCTCTGCTTATTTTCGAAATTTTCCAGTCACTCTCTATCTCTCCATTTCATTCTGTTATTTCTACTTTCACAGGCGGCTGCACCCAGCGGAGTTTGAAATGACTTCGACGCGCGAGCCCTTGGGCGCTAAAGGGCCGGGTGCAAGTATATGCCTTCTGAGACAGGATTACACTCCTCTCTCAGTGACAATAAATTCACTGAGAGAGGCGAGTAGTATCTTTCATATTTACATAGCATGTTGACTGAAAATCATGTAGTATATCTGATTCTAGGTATTGTATTAATACATCAGTGACAATAAATTCACTGAGAGAGTATATCTGATTCTAGCTTTCTAAGAACTCTACCGAACCTTCCCTGCCATAGCCCCTAGTTGCTTACAAGGGTTATGGGCCCCGCAGACACTTCGCAGAAGCTTTTGGGTGTGGAGAAGCTTGCAACAGATGGAAGTAATTGGCCTCTGTGGCGAGCTACTCTCACAAGTTATTTTGAGTCCAAAAATCTACTCAGGCATATAGAAGGGAGAGCCATTCGACCTCCTGATCCTCCAGTCATGCCCCCAGGCCATATTCTCACAGAAGCTGAGGAAACTCAGATAGAGAAGGCTGAGGAGAAGCTGGAGAAATATCTTGCCAGAGAAGGACAGGTAAAAACCCAAATAATCGTCTCAGTGTCAGAGTCACTAGCTCTGATGCTACAGAAGAGACATACAGCAAAAGAAGTCTGGGATGCATTGGTCAATGAGATGACCAAAAAGCCCAAGATGGTCCTCACCAACCTACAGAGACAGCTTCGCAGTATGAGGTGTCCTGAGGATGGAGACTTGAGAGATCACTTGGACAAGGCCCAAGACCTCTATGCTCGTCTCAATGAGATGGGAGCCAGAATTTCTGAAGGAGAGTTCACCGACATTATCCTTGCATCACTTCCACCCTCCTATGAGGCAGTTATGAATGCCCTTACCACGTCGCTCGAAGAATGTGGAATGCCCTTAGTGCCTGATGATATTATCAGAGTACTAAAGGCTCAATACGACAGGAGAAAGACTCTCAATATTTCACAAGAAGAGCAGGCATTTATTGGTTCATCTACGAAAGGGCAGAAGGGCCGGAAAGACCCGAAGGTGTCTACATGCACTAATTGCCACAAGCCTGGACATGCTATAGAGAGTTGCTGGGCTAAAGGAGGTGGTAAAGAAGGCCAGGGGCCACGTCAGAAGAAGAAAGCGAAGGCCAAAAAGAAGAAGGGCAAAGCCAAGGCGAATGTTGCCGAAGAAGTGTCCTCTGAGGAGGATGAGAGTGGCAGTCCAGCCGCTTTCGCCAACTTCGACTGCTCTAATTTGAGTAGTTTATCTCTGGACACTGTTGTTATCCTCGACACTGGAACGACCGCACATATGACCCCTCACAAGAATTTATTGAGGGATTACAGTCCATTCTCACAGCCGCGCACAATTCGTGCAGCCAACAAAGGCACTTTTGATGCCTTCGGTTCAGGCTCACTCGTGCTATCTAACAAGGTTGGAGATAAGACTGTGAACATTACATTGAAGGATACGTTCTACGCGCCAAAAATGGCTGTTACCCTCATCTCGATCGGCCGGTGCGATGATGCAGGCTATAACACACAAATAGCTGATCAGAAATGCACAATATCCAATCGTAAAGGCAGGATATTGATGCAAGCACCGAAGCTGAATGGCTTATATCGATTTGATTTACAACACACAAGTGCCGAAGCGCATGTATGCGCATCAGCCATGGAAATACATCAAAAAATGGGGCACATTTCACAAAAGTCCCTACAGCACTTGCTCAACCGTGGCATGATATTAGGCATTGAATTGAGCTCAAAAGGTGACAAGGTTGTTTGCGATGCGTGCATTCAGGCGAAGATTGCACGTAAATCACTTCCTCAGGAACCCAGAAGCCGATCATCAAAATTCGGTGACAGAATTTATTCTGATGTCTGGGGACCAGCGAGACACTCCACAATTGACAAGAAATCCTATTATGTGTCTTTCATTGACGACTACTCAAGAGAATCGGTTATCTATTTGATGGCAAACAAATCGGAAGCATTTTCAAAATACAAACTCTACGAGGCCTTGATGCTTCGACAGAGGAATATGCACATCAAAGCACTTGTTTCCGACAGAGGGGGCGAATACACAAGCTCAGAATTTGAACAGCATTTGGCCAAGCAAGGCACGAAGCATCGGTTAACCGTGCACGACACCCCAGAGTCAAATGGTGTTGCTGAGCGTTTAAACCGAACTCTAGTTGAAAGAGCTCGTGCCATGCTATTGGAATCAAGTCTTCCTAAGACTCTATGGGGGCATGCAATTTTGCATGCCAACTATCTTAGGAATCGGACACACACAAGAGCTTTGCCAGACAAAACCCCTTTTGAAATGATCCATCACGAGAAACCGAACCTGAAAGACATACACGTGTGGGGAATTGAAGTCTACGTTAAAGTCAAAGAGGGAAACAAACTAGCAGCCCGTGCCAAAAGAGCTCGGTGGATAGGAATCTCTGGACAGAGCCATGGTCACTGCATCTACTGGCCTGACTCTCAGAAGGTTTCTGTCGAGCGGAATGTTATATTTGACTCAGAGATGAAGGGGGGCAAAGCTCCAATCATTTCTATTGAAGAGTCACAGCTACCTACGTCCAGAAAAATGGTACAGGCCATCTCGGCGCCAGCACCTATGCCTAGCCGCTTAGTCAGCGAAGAGGCAAAGATCGAGGAAATTGATGATGATGAACCAGAGGAACGTCTGAAAGAGCTGCAACCCAGTCAGACTGTTGATGCCAGACCTAAAGAAGCTGCTCCAACAAGGAGAAGCGAGAGAATCCGTCAGCAGCAGGTGCAGCCGGCCCCAAGTGGTCCCGTAACAAGATCTCAAGCTAAGAGACATGCTGGTGCAGATATCACTACACTAGCTTACGAGGACATTGAGGACCATCAAGACAAATTATTCGAACAAGATTTATCCTCTGTCACTGACGGCATCAGTGATTATAACCTTGCCATCAGTACACTTTCGACCTCCGATCAAAACAAAGATAATGTGCTGCCAGATTTGAATCAGACCGAGCCTAGCAATGCAGATGAAGCCTTAAATGATCCTATGTGGAAAGCATCGATGGATAAAGAATATAAGGTGCTACTCGACAAAGGTGTATGGGAAGTGGTTAAACCACCTCCTGGGGCAAATATTGTCGGAAATAGATGGGTATTCCTCTGGAAACGCAATCCAGAAGGTGAACCCATCACACCTAGATCGAGGATGGTCGCCCAAGGCTTTACACAAAGTTTTGGAGTCGACTACAATGAAACCTATGCACCTGTTGCTCGGATGACTTCCTTACGGATTATATGTGCCATTGCTGCCAGGAACAACTGGCCTATTCACCAAATGGATGTGGACAGTGCGTATTTGAATGCTACACTGCCAGAACCTATTTACATGAGACAGCCGTATGGATATGAGACCGGAGACAAAGATGATGTCCTCCTGCTGAAGAAAGCACTTTACGGCCTCAAACAGTCTGGAAGGGAATGGTACAAACGTCTGAGTGGTGAATTTCTCAAGTTAGGATTCACTAAATCAGCTTCGGATGGAGCTGTATTTTGCAGACGTGGACGAGAGGGCATGCGATTATTGCAACGGCGTAGACGACCTCACTATCACAGCTGAGAGTCAACCAATCCTCGATGAGGTAAAGCATGACCTTGCCCAGGTTTTTAGTATGAAAGACCTAGGCGAGATTCACTGGCTTTTGAACCTCAAAATCGAAAGAGATTGGAATAACAAATCGATTGCAATATCACAAGCCACATACATCCAAAAATCATCAAAAAATTCAATCTGGATGATGCCAAAACATTTTCCACGCCTCTCGACCCAGCCGTTAAATTATCCAGAGACCAATGCCCTTCTACAGATGAAGACAAACAGAAGATGTCAAGAATTCCATACAGACAAGCGATAGGATCATTGATGTGGGCAGCAGTAGCCACTCGACCAGACATTGCATTCGCAGTGTCATTACTTCTCAATTCCTCGAAAACCCAGGTCCAACACATTGGCATGCAGTCAAACGTGTCTTTAAATATCTAAAAGGCACGATGGACTACAAATTGACACTTGGGAAGAATCGAGACGGCCTCATTGGGTATTCAGATGCGGATTGGGCTTCTCAAGAGCACAGGCACTCATACTCGGCTTATATTTTCAGATTGATGGAGGGACAGTATCATGGAGTTGTCAAAAACAATCCATAGTAGCCCTATCATCAACTGAAGCCGAATTCGTTGCCTGACTCATGCGAGTAAAGAAGCCTTATGGATGCGCCACTTTATTTCTGAAGTATTCCAACCGCTGAATTGTCCCATCAAATTTATTCAGACAATCAATCAGCCATTGCCATCGTCTATGGCACTCAACAACACACGAGGACCAAGCATTCGACATTAGATTATATTCATCCGAGATATAGTCGAAGATGAAGAAATTAAGCTTGTGTACCTACCAACGGAACACATGCTAGCCGATCTTCTCACTAAAGGACTTCCTAGTCCTAGAGTGAGAATCCTCAACGAGAGAATCGGAATATATTAAGCTTGAGGGGGCGTGTTGGGTGCATTTATGCTCCTGCACCAAAATCAAGCATAATATATTCAATTATTGTGTGGTGTTTCAATATTTCTCATACTGTTCTTGTACCATGCATCCATTCTCTGCTTATTTCGAAATTTCCAGTCACTCCCTATCTCTCCATTCATTCTGTTATTTCTATTTCACAGGCGGCTGCACCCAGCGGAGTTTGAATGACTTCGACGCGCGAGCCCTTGGGCGCTAAGGGCCGGGTGCAAGTATATGCCTTCTGAGACAGGGATTACACTCCTCTCAGTGACATAAATTCACTGAGAGGCGAGTAGTACTTTCATATTTACATAGCATGTTGACTGAAATCATGTAGTATATTGATTCTAGGTATGTATAATAATCAGTGACAAAATTCACTGAGAGAGTATATTTGATTCTAGCTTCTAAGAACTCTACCGAACCTTCCCTGCCATAGCCCCTAGTTGCTAACACATAGCTGTCCTGTGTCAAGAGTGGGGTCCCATTCTTCTCTTCCTACCCGACATCTCTAGCTACTTATGTAGTGTAACTAGAACAATGACGAGAGAACAATGGCAGAAGAACAATAAAGTTCGCACTTGTGGGTGCCTGTGTGCATGTCCGATCTCTCCTTATCCGCAACTAGACAGCGTAGCTGTCTTACATCTCCTCCCACCCTTCGAAAGAACTGGTAACTCTCTTCTCACTATCACCATACTCCGTAGTTTAACAGGAACCTCCGCAGGAGTTGGATCAGGAGCGGACCGGGTGCGAGTGGTTGAGCTTCCGGGATGACAGCACGGGAAGCGGGCATGTGTAGCGACATGGTCGCATGGATGGCAGTTGTGCACGGGCTGCGCTGGCGGTCTCGCGGGGCCACGCTGCTGCGTCGTTCGTTTGCATCGTGTTCTCACGAGTCGACACGTGGGCTATGTGTGTGCAACTCCGTGTGCTATTGGGGCTCGGTTCTCCTGTCGCGTGCATGGTGGGTTGCTTGAAGTCCCAACTGTCATTTTGATTGCTGACACGGGTGGCCGCAGTCATCATGGGCATGTGTCTGTTCAGCTGCATGAGGTAGTGGCGCCGGCAATGGCAACCATGTGCATGTGTCACATCCCGGCGGTTGTCGTGCGGATTGCGGTTGTGTGCACGCTCGCTAGGGTCTCAGTCAGGGTCCTGCAGTCTCGTGACTCCTGAGGACAGTCCCTCTGTCCGGTGGTTGCAGTGGAGTGCGCGTAAGAGGCGTCTGCATGCACAGTGTGGACGAGGAATGCATTGGTGCGTGCTGACTGCGTGAGGAAGTGAAAGCAGGCGTCGGATGGATGGGATGGTGGGAAAGGCTGCCATGTATGAAGGCGCAGCGTGCTTTGTCTCTCTGCGCTGTGGCATCGGCGATCGGGCTCGCAAGGTCGTCATGGGCAGCATCATAGCCTGCGTCTGAGTGGGTGGCTGCTGCTATGGCATTCTGTGTCGAGCCCAGTCTCCGGTGACCATGTTGCACCTCCATACGCCTGAGACGTACTACTTTGAGTGTTTGCATGATATCACGTGTTGATGTGCGATGATCGTGTGGGGCAGTGAGTAGAGGGAACATGTGAGAGGGTGGCAAAGGTGGCCGTGTAGGGTGGCGTGCGTCGACGAGGTTGCTATCGACGGCACAAAGCTTACGGTTGCGCTGGTCGTGTCCTGTGGGTCCTTGAGGCATGAGAGTGTGTGTTGGTTCATGGCTGCCTCGTCACATCACGTCTCTAGATCATGGCCTCGAGGGTCGCGCCGCGCTATTGCCGTGGCTGGCGCCAATGCCTGTGTTTGTTCTGGCCATAGCTTTGAATGGTACTCGTAATCTGTGTGTGTGGCCTGCAGGTATTCCCAGTTTCGTTGCGAGGTGGATTAGGAAGTGACGAATGAAGAAAATACAAGATAAACAAGGGTGTAATGGCCTTGCATACCAATCTGAGACCTCAGGTGTAGCACTGTTTCTGTCCAGTCGTAAAATGTCGTTCCAGGAGCTCAGGCGTGAGTGGCCATTTCTGTCCGCAGCTGTAATGTCGTTCCAGGACCTCAGGTGTAGCACCGTTTCTGTCCCAGCTGTAATGTCGTTCCAGAACAGGCGCGAGGGCCGTTTCTGTTCTGGTGTAAGTTTCAAAAAGCGTCTGTTTACTGTCATTTGATGCCCGAACGAAGCATCATGGGTTGTCATAGGGTGAAACTGCCGCAGTGAGATATATGAAGTAGAAGTGGTGCTTGTAAAGAATGTGCCACAGAGTGGAGATTAGGTGATAATAGAGGCGGCGTTGGAAGACCGAAGAATCCACCACGTTCGATCGCGGGGCACACCAGTAATGTGAGGTACATAGCTGTCCGTGTCAAGAGTGGGGTCCCATTCTTCTCTTCCTACCCGACATCTCTAGCTACTTATGTAGTGTAACTAGAACAATGACGAGAGAACAAATGGCAGAG
>WHVA01000826.1:0-31220 GCA_015179125.1 Gautieria morchelliformis
TTCACTGGCGAAGGTGCTCCTTCGGAGCCCTTCGCCAACAGCACAGAAAATGGTTCGAAGGCTAAGGTAACGAAGATGAAGTATGAGAACTCACCAGTGATGCCTAAGTCCTCTGCTAGTCGAAGATGGAAATCTCCAAGAGAAGGCTTAAGATGATGACCACGGCGAGGTCAAAGCTGCACAAGATGAACGACGTATGATAATTGAACTGGGGAATATACATGCGAATGTAAACTACTTATATCGAATGCTCGTAAGGTGTCAGCGAATAGGAAAGGGGCTGTCACGAGTCAGGGTTGGATAGGGGTGCGCAGTCATGATACAACATAGATGAAATAAACATACAATAGAAATGAGAGAAGAGGGAGAACATGAAACGACGGAGGGTGCAGGTGGCGAAGACACCTGTGTACGAAATCATGTCTTGGGGCCTGCATATACACTGCCCTGCACAGGTTCTTCACCTACTGGGTTGATCCCACATGACCCACGGGTAGGACATCCCACGAACGCACCCTGCTCATATGAACACCGAAAGGGGGTTGGATCGAGAAGCAGATGGAGTTACTGATGAGCCATCATGCTGGATAGGGATGTCGATCGTGATTTGATGGTGTGCCTGCTGGCGAATGATGCGAGCAGCGAATGGTTGTTCGGCGAAATACAAGGAAGGGTGAACAGAGGTGACATAGAGGAGGAGAGGTCGAGGTGGGGGGCGAATCCAAGCGAACACTGGGGAGGAGTAGCGAAAGGGGAAATACACAGGTCATGACAATCCAACTACCAGAACACCATTGGAAGAGGGTCGCGCAGAGGAGGTGGTAGACCCAGCGACGACTGCTGAGTCAGTCCCAAGACGTCGATCGTGCGTTGACGGCGTGGCTATAGTAGTTGGTGCGAACAGCGAGAATTGGTTGCCGAACATGACAATGGTGATCGGAACAAACACGAAGGTGGGGTGTGAAAATAGGAAAACCGAGCTTCTGAGTATGGGAAATAAACGCGTCATGACACAGGCACGCCATCAAATATGATCAATACCAGTCACCCGGCATGATGGTTCATCATTAACCCCATCATCTTCTTAATCCAACCCCATTGGGCATTCGTATGGCCAAAGTGTGTTCGCAGGACGTCCCTTCCATAGGTCGTGTGAGATCAACCCAGTAAACGAAGAGTCCATGCAGGGTAGCATGTATGCGGGTCCCAAGACATGGTTTTGTCCATAAGTGCCTTCGCCCCCTTTACTCTCCGTCATTTCATGTTCGCATTCTTCCCTCACTCTATTGTATGTTTATTCCATCTACTTAGTATCATGACTGCGCACTCCTATCCAACCCTAACTCACAACGGCCTCTTTCCTATTCGCTAATACCTTGTGAGCATTCGATATAAGTAGCATACATTCGCATGTATATTCTCCAGTTCAATTATCATACGTCGTTCATCTTGTGCAAATTTGACCTCGCTGTGGTCATCGTCTTAAGCCTTCTCTTGGAGATTTCCATCTTCGACTAGCAGAGGACTTAGGCATCACTGGTCAGTTCTCATACTTCATCTTTGTTACCTTAGCCTTCGAACCATTTTCTGTGCTGTTGGCGAAGGGCTCCGAAGGAGCACCTTCGCCAGCGAAGGGATTGTTGAGACTTAGACAGCCCTTCCGTGAGACCTTGCATGTTACATCGTCAAGTGCCACGGGCTATTTCACTACAACTGTAGATAGGGTGAGCCCCGTTTGGGCAACCCTCTTACCTTGTGAACATTCATTGGTTCATCTATTTGCCGAACGGCATACTTATTCGCACAAGTTATTCGGGCATTCACTGTGTTCACTAATACATGATATTAATGCCTAAAACCAATCTTGACACTGTGTTCGTTCCTGCAGGTCCCGCATGTCTCTTGGCTGTTGCATTCTGCTGCGATGTGCCGCACGTTGTATACCTGGCACTTTAGGCAGCGGCGTGGCTCCCTCTTCATTCTCCTGGCCCAGGTCCTCTTTCCCGCTATGATTAGTCCATCCCTTATGCTTTGGTTTGTGGCCTCTGTGTTACTGAATTTTGCTATGATGTGGGCGGATTTTTGGCCCGCCGTTCTTCTGTGCACGGGCTTTATCCAGCGAGTTGAAATCAGGGAGCCCGATGGCAGCTTGGAGTCCCGTTCGATTTTTCCCATCTCCACGAGCGCGTCTGGCGAGTGGGTCAGGGGCACATATTCTACTATGACCGACAGGGCCCTGTCTTTTAACATGGCCGTCCCGCTGAACTTGTTGAGGAACACTATTTTGTTTGCCTGGATCCACCTCACCGCCTCCGCCGTTTCCAAGTCGAAGACTATCCCGCCGTTCGCTAGATTTTTGGCTCCAACGAATGCCCTGCTGATGTGGCTGTGGTCATCCTCCAAATTGTCGATAGCTTCATTGGCTTTTGCTACCAGCTCCTGTTCGGTCAGCTCAGTAAGCGCATTCTGTCCCGCTTGGGGGTCTCTGTCGATCAGTATTTGTCTTGCTCTGGCCTTTGCTCTTGCTAAATTACTTGGATGTGACAGGGGTACATTACCTTTGAGCGCAGCTGTGTATGACGTCCTCCCTGTCTCATCGTCTTCATTCTGCCCACTTGGCTTTATCATGCTGTTGATGTGTTCTATAACGTTGTAGGATCCTGTCACCGCCTTCGCTAGCTCCGCTGCCTCCTTTGCTTCATCGACCGCCACTGCGACTTTGGTGAGGGCCGGCTCTAGACTCCTCTCGACATGTTTCATCACTGCCGCTCCCACTCCTTTCACCGCTTCCTATAACATCAACACTGCAACTGCTCTAATGCCCTCCTGCAGTGTTTTGCCACTAGCATTGTATGCCAGGGATAGCAGCGTGTAACTGAGTTGCTCCGCGGACAGCGGTTCGTCTTTCGCGTAGTACCCGTACCTGTCGAGGAACTGCCTAGCTTGCTCTCTAGTTCTTACTGACGCATTCGGTTCGGCCAGTAGCTCAGCTCTTGTCTTTGTATTGCTCTGCTGTGCGGTGCCTGCCCTCGTGCGGTTTTGTGATGTGGCGGGCACCTGTGGGTCGACGCTCGGTGGCATCGATTTTTTGGAGGCTTCTTTTTTGTAGGAGCCTCGTGCTATCGCCGGTTGTCGTCAGCGATCCACTAAGGAGTGGTATAGCTAGTGTGTATATAGGGGAATGAGGAATTTTGGTTTTTGGGTTGTTGTGGTAGGCATGAGAAAGTTCTCAGATATCCTTATAACAGACAATGTGGCAAACTGTAATCAATATCATTATCCTCTGAACACTGGGATAATTATTGACAATTTTGCCAACTCAGGTAACATCTGGTAGGCTCTTCAAGCTTGTGAAGACATACAAACTCATCGATGGGTTATTTTCAACCATCTCCTCACTGCACAGCTCCCACCAGAAGTGCTTGGATCTGACCGTGACCCCACTCTACTTCAAGCAGTAGCTCAAGAACTGCCGAGCACATTTCATGTGCTCTGTCTCTACCACCTTGATGGCAATGTCACACTTAACCTGCGCAGAACCCTTGGAGCACACTGGGATAGGTTCACTCAAGGATTTTGGAAAGGGTATCGATCTGTGTCACCCGAAGCTTTTGAACAAGCCTGGGAGTCTCTTCTAGATGGTTTTCCATCTAGCTGAAGATACCTTGGAAAAGAACTATACCCTGTCCAAGAGCAGTGGGCCCATGCCTGGGTTGCATCTAGGTTTACAGCAGGTCTCAGAACTCACAGACATTGCGAGTCTGAGAACCGGGTGAACAAGGTATTCAGGGGACCAAAGGTGTCAGCCAAAATGCTTTTTGATTCCCTGAATGCGTATACTGTAAGTCTGTAAGTCAGAGTCTTAAGGAACAGGAACAGGTGCAACAGGTCAGTCATCTTGTCTCTATTACTGTTAACAATCTGAAACATGCAGTAGTCATCACACAAACAACACGAGTCCAATCTCGAATGGCTCTTTGCAAAAGTATTCACACTTCTATGCCAATAGTCAGGGCCATTTGCATTGCAACCTTGTTACCATGAGATGGGACTATCCATGCATTACAGAGCTGAGGTTCTGCAACTCCCTGATGGTGTTACATCATGGGTGAGAAAAACTGTTTATATGATTTCTTTGTAATTGATATAGTCTATGGCCTAGATGGAATATGCAGTGCATGTCAAGAATGAGATGGTATATGAGTGGCAAGGCAATGAAGAAAAGGTAAGTGATTATGCTATATTCACCATGTTGTATTCATTCAGAAAATTAGCGTATGCATGACCCATTCACCAATGATACACGTCTCATCTCCACGGAATGGTTCAGGATGTTGATTCAGAAGCAAGCCTTGCCGGTCACCCATCTCCTCCAAGTGATACACCTAAGCTCAGGTGCTAGTCATCTTGTGGTGATTCTGGATGTGTGTTATGTATCAATATTTCCCCAAGTTGGAACTGTAAAGGACAGCGGCTTCAACTTATATGTTGCGCCCCCAATGAACTATCGTCCTAAGTATTTTGACTCGTGAGTTGGAAGTCAGAAAGTATCAAACTAAACAGAAGTTGGAACTTGAGTCGGAAACAGAGTCGGAAGGCGGAAGGTGGAGAGGCAGAGGTCTTGCAAAAGTCGCTGTGCTAAGAACAGGAGATAGAGCAAAGGAAATCACATATCAAAGGTGATTATCTGATTGCAGAATAACAGACATACATGAGAGGCTTTTATACAAAGAGCTGAGGCAACATGTAATGGGGTAGAACTAAGCAAATTCCAGGGAGAGCGGAAGTTGGGTAGACATACGGGGTAACTAACTAATTGGGAACAAGGGCACTACAAGGGGGGTTCAGGGTAGGGTAAAACAATGGCAAAAGAACAAGGGGTCAGAAAACATATCTGAAAATGAAACTACAAGGAGGGCCGGACATATGGTCTTGCTATGCTGAGAGGCAAGTCCGGTGGGTCCGAGTAATAGGGTTGAAAGAACAAGGGAATAAAACAATGGGTGGAATATCGGAACTATCAGAGTGTCAGAAAGTGAGCGGAACTGAGTGTCGGAAGTCCAAACTGTATGGTTGTAACAATGCGGGATGGTACATATGTGACTGCTGCATGGGCAGTAATTTAGGCATCCCATGCCGCCACTACTTTACTGTTTTATCCCAAGTGCAAGGGGTGCTTTTTCACATAGCACTTGCACGTCAAAGGTGAGTCATACCTCTCTCCACAGTAACAGCATCTGAAATACAGTGTAGGTGGTGGCAGGACCCTAGTCTAGATGCTGCCTCAATCCCACCCGTCACACTGACCCATGCTGTTCCATAAAAATGGCTTAGTCTTCATGCATGCCGGCTACCTGTTGCACAAGTCTCAAACCCACTTGATAGAGGACACATGAGAAATTGTCCCCTCCATCCACACAGTCAATCAACCCATGTACCGTCTTCCAGGAAGCACAAGCTGCTCTTAAACCTCTCTTGAACACTGTCCAGACTCAAGAACAGCTGGACACATTAATCCGTGGACTCGGCAGGATCAGGTATGGCGATGAGACCAAAGTAGATTTAACCTATTTACACTATAATTTCAAGTAGTGCATCGCAAGCCAACCCAGCTCCAGTTTTCCATGACCCACCAGTTATCTCTCATAAACACCATCCCTGCACCACACACCTCACCTCTGCAATAGAAGGAGCTCCAAGAGGAGGTGGTGGGATGAATTGACCCAACCTTAGTGTGACAGAAAATCAATCCCTCTACATCCTTCTGTTGATCCTAACCCTGTCACTGAATCACCACCAAAGCAAGGCTGACACCCTGTGCGGTGTGGACTGTGCCATCGCGAAGGACATGATCGCCGCCGTTGCTAGGATATTCAGGTTGAACGCGAGAACGAATTACGAAGAGCGGTGCGAAAGTAGAAAGTAGGCTGTCCCAGATGAGAATGGTGACTATATAAATCATAGAGACAACTACAGTATATACAGCGAAGTAGACCTATGAATGTCACCTGGAGCTACCTCACAGGGAACTGTACAGTAGTGGTGGTCACCGATATTCGGCTTGTGTCCCAGTGTTTGGCGGTACCTGGTGGTGCCGATGCTGCACCCTCCGGGGCTGGATAAGCCATGGGGTTGTTTTTCCCACGGGGAGTTGCCACACAGAATTATCCAGCGCTAATGACCGATCTGTGATGAGTGCTGGGCTAATTTAGAGCGATTTAGACATATTTAGATGACTGACCTTCTGGGGAATTCTCGATGCGATCCACTGGCCCAAGTACCGACGTTCGGTCGGATTCTGGTTCGGTATTGGGTATTCAGACGTCCAACATACTCAAATCAGAGATTATACAAGAATACCTTCAATTATGTGTAGACAACACTACGTTCTTATGGGTTCATGAGGACTTGATCTACAAATACTAACCCACAAAACGCGGTGATTCGCGCGCGTGATGTATCATGTGACGTGGGCCACTGAACGCGCGTGGAAACGCTCGAATTAACACAACGATCATAGGACAATTTTGGGCCCGCTCTTCAAATAAATAGTATCATGGGTTCACCGCCACATCGGGCTTTCGCTTAGATAGTCAGACGGGTAATGGTCTGGTACGTCAGGACTCAGGGCCTGCCTTCACTGACTCAGGCCCCACTCCGGCTTATGCTTCACAAATACAGTTTGCATAAACTTTTTGGAAATATTCGGATCACTGCCGTGGCATATCGTCAAATACACCAGCGCCCTCAAAATTGGAACATATGGAAGCACTTGGCTTTCTGTTAATATAGGTATCGGAACAGTGCGTGTTTGTATTCTCCCCTCGAATTTCATGGTACCGATGGTGGAATACCAAAGCTTAGCAGGATCCTCGTTTGTAATGTCAATGTTGCAAGTCTCGAATCCAGTATGAAATTATATCTACAAGTGCCGCTGGGTTTTGATTAATGGCTGTATCTCTAAATGGTTTATTATACACATAAGGCTAGTCTCAGGTCATTGAAGACCTGCATGTATATTGAACGTTTATCTGATAGATGCAATATCTGTACTGTCGGTGCTGGACTGTTACCAATCTGCCTCAGGGGACTCTTCTGAATTCATCATCGGAAAACTGTGCACATAGGATCATGTCTGGTTCTGAGCCAGGGTTAGCTGAAACAGCATTGTCAGCACTCATAGGGTCCAGATTTGTTCCAATGACTGGATCTCCCTTAAAGAGCAACTTCACTTTCAGCAACAGACACACATCCACCAGTGCGTAGTCTTACATTGAGCTTCAGATACTTCACATCCCGCATGGCTGCTAGCACACAGTCTGGAATCACCCCATGGGTACTTAGACGTCTCTGACGACCTTGATAATGGACTTTCCCTGATTTATTTCATTTCTAGGTAGAGCTTACACGTGTCAAAAAGTTCGCCGGGACCATGGTTTTATTCTGGCCGTTTGGTATGTGAATAATAAGCTATCCAGCTGCAATAGATATCGACTTAAATGTTTCAACAGCGTGGTCTCTGACTATGATTTCTCGAACAATTAAACTACCAGTCACTTCCTATGTCGTCGTTCTCGCTGAAGGCTTTGCTGGGGCATGTCTGCTCCACAGGTGTGTCTTGGATTTTAATTATTCTTATGCAGTAGGCATGCTAACTGAGGAACTCTGGCAGTGAGTCTACTCATATCTTGTATATTCACACTCTCCGTTGGTCCCAATGCCAAATGATGTCCTTAAGATGGCGGCTGCATCTGGAATGACATCTTAGACAGAGATTTTGATCGTCAAGTCAGTACGTGTGTCACGGACACGTACTACCTCGTTCACCAATATGGTGTTCGAAGAGAGAACTAAACATCATCCCTTAGCTGACGGACGAATAACCGTTCCAGGGGCTCTTTTAGTCCTCGTTTTGCATCTCTGCGTCCTGGTGCGCATGATATGGTTCACAGAACCGATAGTGTAGGATGTGCCCGGTCAATAAGTCTGGATCTTGTCCGATTATACGGCGCTACTCAGATGGCAAATTGGTCTCGTGTCTATCTTCCTGCAGCCAGGAATCTATCCTCTCATGAAACACCACCATCGTAGACCTGGAAACGGTTTTCGTTAGGATAGCAGAAGTCCTGCTATCCTAACGAAAACCGTTTCCAGGTCTACGATGGTCCTTAGCGTTGGTGCTCGGGCGTAAGCTACCCACTTAGTAGTGACCAATTGCACAGTTGAGTCTTTTTAATACAGATGCGCTCGTCAAGATAAGAAAGATGATACCCAGGCTGGATTCAAATCAACTGCCCTCCTTTTGGCGACTGGACAAAGCCCGTCATTTCCTTTTTCGGAACGATTCTCATTTCGTGTCTCGTCACCTGTGGTATCTTAAATCAAGCTGGCCTCCCGTATTTTATCATTACAGTGGAAGGTGGCACATTTCTCTTGGTGAAAGAGCTATGGCAAATCAATCTCGATATCCCATTTGGCAAAGAGCTGTTGGAAGACAGTACGTGTTCCTTTTGTCATTATTGCGTCTATAATGCCAGCCATATCGTTCTTAGTTTCATACAAATGGATTTGTCTTCGGTGCTGTAGTTTGGCTGGGGATTGCTTTGGAGTATGGGTTGGCTGCCTGCGATTAGGGTGTTCTTCTCGTTGCTCTGTAAACGGTCCTCTAGCATTATGATTTGTAGAATCGGATGGTCAACATCCATCTTGCAATGGTTTATATCACGAATGCTAGGATCCCTCTACTAGTATGAACTGGGTTCAGTGTTTCTCATCTAGTGTACATGACTAGCTAGGGGTTACCAGAGTCTTTGACAATTGTAGCTCGACTGTAGTGATCATGATGGTGTATGGTATGTGACTATCTATGTCCACTTGGATGCTAGGCGGAGCTTGCGATGCGCTGGGGCTGATTAACGAGATTGATTAGCTACGCTTTCAGAATAAAAGGGCGACAGTTGCGTTTAGGCCGCGTTGGAAGGTTCACTGCTCTTGCACCGCGACCATCATCTGCGCATAGTTCTCTGAGACAAGCCTCAAATTATCTCCCAGCCACCTCTCCCTATTCCTCTTCTCTTAGTCTCTTAGCGTCTGGGTGTTGGAGTTTCCCTCCGCACCCTCCAGGGTTTCAGGTTTTCGGCTGGAGGCCAACGTGACGTCATCGCGTGGCCTCGGGGTTCACCACCGAGATCGGGTCCGATGGACCCACACCCGATCTCGGGATTCCCCGCGTTGCCAGCTGCGGAAAGTCGCACCTCTCCCGCAAACCACGGCATGATTTAGTTGGGGCCACCAATAAATCTCGCCTAGCTAGTCCTAGCGGATTCAAGATCTCTTAATCAGCACACGCTGTGCGGGCGACTCGACCGCGTATTCCATGGACCATGTCATCAGGGTGACAGGGATTACACAGGGCGCTCGGGAGAATAGGTATTTTTCATCAATCAGAGGAAGTACGTGAAAAAGCAAGATGAAACGGCGCTACTCGACAAAACTTCTACTTCGTCATCAGAATTAAAAGAAGACCGTCATTTGCCAAACTACATATGCCATCTAGTAGTCAAACACATATTGGGCAGAAATTGGCGCGCCAGGCATCGATCAGTTGATTCTACACTTACGTGCATCTCATAAACAGTCAGTAATATTGCAACGCGCTACACAAAGTTATCAAAGCGGATGCCCAGGTACGGGCCATGTATGATGTAAGTGGTTCGTGACGACATTCTACCCGCAGCAGGGTTGGCGCTCACTGCAGATCTTCAGATTCAGAATCAATAGGGAAGACCATATTGTCGGATGTGCAGTGTCCCCAGTGTATATACATCGGGCATCTAGACCCCTGGTCTCGTGTGTAAAAATAGAATCTATGTTTTTATAAGTTTAGGATGACTAATTAGAATTTTGATCGTGGCGGCTATCTTGGCGTCGTGGAAACCAGATTGCTCCCAGCGTTAGATTTGGCGCGCGCGAGATCTCGGGAACAGGTACAGTGGTGTGCGATAGAGTTTGGAAGACCGATTCGATCGAATCGACACGACACGTTCGATTACATAAGGGATTTTCGCGCATCAGGAAGGGCCGATCGCGGCTTGTAATTCGGCCATATTTACACAGCGCCACCGGCGCTACTGGTAGGTCACGTCAACTACGTAGCAGACGCTGGGTTCGACGTAGCTCCACAGATGGTTCTGTGGCGCGCTGCGCGCACTAGGTAGACCTACTGCTTTCTACTACGCCTCTCGTGCCCCTCCACCTTCCCCAACCTTGACATCTCACATCATCCACTTCCCCTCGGCGTCCACCTTCCTAGAAACGTCTGCGTGAGTCCATTCGTGCCCTCTCTTCACCCTGCCGCTCAGGAACCTTTTTTCGGCCTCTGATCTGCCCTCGTCCTCTTCCTGACGCCGCGTTATGACTCAGAGGTGTTGGTCCGGACTGAGCTGCATTCTGCTCAGGTGAGGCTGCAAACGGGAGCGACATCTTGCACTGATGCGCTCAGTGATACTATTGAAGTAATGGGAACTCGGGATACTATACAGATACATGTATTTCTGACTTTATTATATATTGTTGGCTAGTACAAAATCACCATTGCAAAGTTGAAACATGTATATACTCTGGTGTGGATTTTAGAAAAATTGGCTGCACTGTTCAAACACTGTTGGCGCTGTCCAAAGTCAGTCTCTCTGGTGCGGCTTGCCAAAGATGGGAGTGAGAGCACAACGGCGCCGAGTGGATGTGATCGGAATAACAGCAGCTTCCCACCCCTGTACAAGCAGGATTTCAGGTTCACATGCCTGCTTCACATGAATCTTCATCTCATTCACATCACTCACATCCTTCTTCGCACTATTTGCAGGCTCTTCGTGGTCCTCACCATTCGGTACACAGCGACCACCTTCGAGCCAATTCCTAATAAGGTGTTCCTCTCCAGGCACCTTTAGTGGAGCAGGGACATCACGCTGACCCTGCACTCAGACAACACATTGGCTATGCTTTCAGGGGAATGTGTAAATAACCGATATATCATACATGTATACTAGTTATTACCTAATCCCAGTGGGCCCCTTAGGGACCCACTGTATAGTGTATGTGTGGGAACTGGCCAGCGATCCCCATCACATCTTACTCTTACCTGTCACTACATAGCATTCAGAATCCCACACACTGGTCATGTTCTGTTGTGCCCTTGTGATACAAGGTCTTAAGATCGACATCTTTACACCTTTTTGAACTATCCTGTGGTTGATTGCCACGCGACCAACCGATCGTGGATTCGAAGCAATCTTGAAAAGATCACTGTGTCGACGGCTAAACATCGTTGATACCCTCCAGTAGACCCTCTATTGTCGGCTGCGAGTGTGATGATTCCACACAGTCGAAGATGGACATGAGTGTCGAGCTCGCGGTCCATGCCACAGGTGCAGCCCAGTGACATGACGGCTGATGCTACCCTGGACCAAGAGTCCAGGACACCAGAAGATGGAGAGATCGTAGATCTCACCGCCCTCGTCCCCCCAATAGAGGACGAGGAAAACCCCAACTATGTCTCGCCGAGCGTGGTTGAGGATGAGACGTTGCCAGGCGACAAGCCGGCGCCGCCCCCCCAATCCCCTCTGCCCAGAGACAAAGGGAAAGGCAGAGAGGTCTCACCATCGTCAGACGGCAGAGCATCAATATCAAGATGGGCACAAAGCCACAACTCGAACTGCCGCTCACGAAGTCGAGCGACAATGATCGTCCCCGAAGGTGGATGAAGGCAAAAGAGACGAGCCCGAGCCCCCGACGACGGTCAGGGCTTGGAATACTCAAGCTCAAGTCACAAGAGCTCGAGGACTCATGCTGTTGACAATGAGGTGGCGGAGGCAATGAACAAGCAGGTGCAGGATTGTTTTGGAACCCTTCAAGACTTTGGTGTTAGAGCTAACACCTTGGTCTATCAGAACGTGTCGTATACGAAACTGCAAGAATATTAGACACTACTGGTGTAATGAATAACAAACTATTAGTTTGTAGGTTCGAGGATGACTATCGGGGTCCAAGTATTCCAAAAAGAGAGGAATGGCTTTCGCAGGAGAGTTTGTAAGTGGGCTGACCCGATTAACCTCAACACACTGCAATAAACGAGTGACTGGTTTTTGGGTAGTGACTTGTGAAAGTCTCTGAACAGGAAAATCGACTGATCAGATCATCTCAGGTATTGGAGTGCTAATTGGCAAGAAAATCGATTGACAACCTCACTCTGCAGAATTTCACCTAGAGGGTTAGTCTGGGTGGCTAAGTAGAAAAGCAACTACTTAACTGAGAATTAATACACTAAGCAAGTGTAATAACCCTAGCTGGATTTAGCAGCCTGGTAAGCTGTGCAAGCTTGGCAAGTCACGCAAGGTGGGTTGGATAGAAGATGGTAGATTGGCTGATGAAAAGGCAGGCAAAAGGACCTCCTTTGATATTGTAATGTATATGAGCTTAGTAAGCAGGTAGAACCTTCTATCTATTAATGGAATGGGGGACCAGCCTGTGGAAGCTAGAAGAAAGTATAGGAAGGTTCTGGGTGGTTCCAGATGACTCACAGTGTTTCCTACCAATCACAGCTTGATTTGTCAGGAATGACTCACTGATCAGAGTCATGTGACTTGGCGATAGCAGAGCATGACACAGAGAGAGCAAAAGTAATGGTATACTCTGATGGATCAAGTATAGAGGGCGGCGTAGGGGCAGCGGCGGTCCTATACAAGAATGGGGTAGAGATAAGATCCGTGAGGCTATACATGGGGCCAGACACTGAACACACAGTCTTTGAGGCGGAGCTGGCCGGAGCGGCCATAGGAGCGAAGATGATGACACAGGAAAGGAGCGAGAGGTACGCGATTGTCATAGACAATCAAGCTGCGATCCAGACGACCAGAAGAGAGAGAGCGATCCCTGGGCAGTATTTAGTTAACGCGCTACACATGCAGGTCCAAACGGTCGTCCAACGGCAGAAAGGAGCGGAGGTGGTCATGAGATGGGTACCGGGACACAAAGGGGTGGAAGGGAACGAGAGGGTGGATGAGAAAGCGAAGAAGGCGGCGAAGGGAGCAAACAGCAGGGATTGAGACATACCGATCGAGTGCCGGGGAATGCTCCCGATAAGCAGAGCCGCTGAGATTCAAAGACACAACACCGAGTTGAAGCTATAAGCACGAAGGAGGTTTGCCAAGTCGCCCAGAGCTCGCTTCGCGCATGAGATTGACCCCACGATGCCGTCTGCAGCGTTCACAAGATCACTAAAAACATGCCGCGCAAACACACGAGCCTGCTCGTACAAGTCAGAACAGGACACGTCGCTCTGAACGGACACCTTCACAAAATAGGCAAGAAGGACTCGCCCACCTGTCCAGCGTGCAGGAACGCGAACGAGACCGTCCACCACTACTTATTCTGATGCCCCACATACCACGAACAGAGGAAAGCACTGAGGAAAAAGCTTGGGCAAGGGGCGGACTCGATCAGAACACTGCTGGGGGGACACAAAGCCATGGGGCATTTGGTCAGATACATACACGACACTGGATGATTCAAGGAACAGTATGGGAACACACTGCTCCCAGCAAACGAGAAGAGAGGTCGAGGGGAATGAGCAAGGGAGAGGAAGGGACACGAAGAGCGTGAGAGAACACACACCTCGCCCATACAGGCACGGACACGCTCAGGGCCCTGCCCAACGAGCACAAGCGGAGATAGAGGGCTAAAGGCGAGAAGGAAAACGAGTGAAGGAACTTGTATACACCGTCTTACATAGGGCGATGCCCCAAAAGACGTTAAATTGGATAAAAAAAAAAAAAAAAAAAAAAGTGACTTGGCACAGCTTGGTTGAGTTATGTACTCCTGACTCTCCAAGATGTGCCTGGTTTGGTTGAGTCACTGACACTGTACCTTCAGTTATGACTTTGTCATTCAGAGGCTTAGTAAGCAAACCTGAGCCAATTAGTGCTCTGTAGCTACAATAACCAAGGGCACTGCTTAGCACTGCCTGGCACAGCCTGATACAGCCTTGTTTTCATGACTGACCAGGATCCCCACTGTTTGGTTCAGCCAACCAGGCTGCATAGTTCCTATGGCTGCATATAGCAACAGATTGAGGCTCAGCTGGAATTACTGGGAGAGCCATCCTGCCGGAGTTGTGGGCGCTTGAGTGACCGGAAGTCCAAAATTAAGGTACCGCCGAGGTGGCTGGCGGAGTTTGAAATGGAAAGTCCGTGACAGAGTTGTGGGTGCAAATGGACACACAACTCTGCAATAGCAGAGATAAGGTAGTTTGGGCCAAATAAATTGCGGAAAAATATGGAAAAATGGGAGAACGATGGAGGGATGTTTAAAATACTCCCACAATTTCTTATAGCTTCGTGTATATGCTATAACTTGTGAAAAAGCGGAAATACACCAGTATGAGCCCTGTGTAGCTGGTTGAACAGCTGATTCCCTAACAAGGATGCACTGCACCGGGGCGCCTGTTTTGGAACCCTTCAAGACTTTGGTGTTATTGCTAACACTTCAATCTATCAGAACGTGTCGTTTACGAGACTCAAAGAATATTAAACCATGCTGCAGCACAACTCCAGAAATAATTTAATATTTGTACCTTGGTTGCAATCCGCATAAAAACTAGTCCAAGTTAATATGGATGGAAGGCAATGCGTTTCTTAGCAGCACTGAACAATAAACTAAAAGACTGTAGGTTCAAGGACACTATTGGGGTCCAAGCATATTCCAAAATGTAAAGGAATGTACTTAGCAGGCGAGTTTATAAATGGACTGCCCTGATAATCTACCAGCGCACAGCAATAAAACGAGAGGCAAAGAATAGAATCTAAAGCGGCTTTTACAAGTAACAGGAATTGACTTGTGAAAGATATTAACCAGGAAAATCAACTGATCAACTCTCTCGGGTATTGGAGTGCGAATGGCAAGACTATCAATTGACAGACTCACTCTGTAGAATTACACCCGGAGGATTAGTCTAGGTGGCTAAGCAGAAAAGTATCTACTTAACAAGGAATTAGACACTAAAGTAAGTGAATAACCCTAGCTGGGATTAGCAGCTTAGTAAGATGCAAGTCACATGAGTCACGTGTAGGATAGAAGCAGTAGATTGCTAGATTGGATGATGATCCTAGGGGGTCAGAATGGCCTCCTTTTATATTGTAAATTACACAGGATTGCGTAAAATGGGGAGCTTCTATCTATTAGGCAAGTGATGTCATAAGTAAATATTTGTGCAGCTAAAACACACCCTTGTAACTATAGTGGTGTGTTTGTGCAAGGAAATTAAGAATAGCTAGCCAATCACCTTCCCTGATTTGCACTGCTCAGTATAGCCTTACACAGCCCTGCATAGCCTTGCATAGCCCTGCATAGCCCTGCACAGCCCTATGACATCAAGGGTCCTATTTCAGGGGTTGTAGCATTGAGCTTGGAGGCTCATTGTCCAATAGGATTGATTGAATATACACCCTAGTTTTGGCTTTGCATATTATTGGGCAGTCTTGCACACAGCCTTACATAGCCATGGTTGCTATGAAGCAAGTCATGTGTCTGCTGGGTTTGGACTATATTTAAGTGTACAGGCTTGTGTAAGCTGCACCGGATATTCCCAATCTCACCAGCTGAGATTGAAAGAGCCAAAGTGTCGGAGTTGTGGGTGTTTGAGGACGTGCAGCTCTGAATTAGCGCGTTCGAGGATCGCTCCGGTCGGAGTTCGAAATTGAGCGCTGATGACAAAGTTATGGACTCTCATGGGTTTATAGCCTTTGTTAAGCACAGTAAAGCAGTTTTGAGCCAAGGAGGTCAGAATAATTGGCAAATAAATGCAAGAAAATTCAAGGAATATTCTAAAGACAGTTCCCCATCAAAGCTGCATGTATTGGCTGATGTTAAGATGGGAAAAAGGTTTTTTACAGACTTTTTAATGCTTTTTTCGAGATTTTTAGATTAGAAAGATGGTTCCTACACAGTGCCCTCATGGGCCACAAGCACGATCAACTAGCATCGCAGCTTGACAACATTGCCACCACCATCATGGAGATCGGCATGGAACTCCACCAAGCTGAGGAAATGAGGCTGCAAGATGCGGCCACGCTGGAGAACGTCCAGACGGCCGGCCCTCCGCTCATACGGGGAATGTGAAGCACCACATCAAAGCTCGCAACATTCCACAGCTAGTGAACGTGGTCACGACGCGGAAGACCCACAACGAAAGGAACTGGACAGGCAGTGAATGCCGCCGCCAGCCGTCCCGGTCGAACGGGACGTGAGGTTCAGAAATGAACCCCAAGAGAAACCGGCTGTTCCAACGGACAACCGCAAGATGATCCAACAGATCATCAGAGAGCAGGTCGCCTCAGAGCCTGACTCTGAAGCGATGACAGAGAGCCTAGAGCTTGAAGCCGCGCACTGGCAGCAAAAAGAGGCCGCACCTGCACACCGCCATATGCAGGCCCTTGAGCTGCTGGTGAAGAACGCTGAGGAAGCAGTGGCCCAAAGCCACGTCGCTCAGCAGCCTGACGAACAGCTCATGCGAGCCGCGCAGGATGTACAACAAGCGGGCGCAGCCTACAACAGCAGGCTGTGGATCCGCAACGTGGGACTGACCAGGGACAACAGGCACAAGATGCCCCCGGACTCGAGAGCACAAAATGCTCCCGATCCTGAGCCCAACCCGGGCCCCAGGCCCATCAGGGCATACAACAGCCTGCCCCATGCGGCGTCACAGCCGGGCGAACGATCCATGGCCCCAACAGAGGGCCAGGGCATACCACTGGAGGTATATTAAGGTTTTTTTGTCCAAAAACTGTGAAAAAACTTTGAAGATTTTCCAAATTTTTCGAGTGTTTTTTATATAAAAAAAACTTTAAAAAAATGTTGAGTTTTTTAAGAATTTCTCAATCCCAAAAAAGTGTGATAAAACTGTAAAAAAAAAAAAGTTCAAAAAACTTTTAAAAAAACACAAAAAAAATTCAAAGTTTCTTGAGACTTTTATGAATCAAGAAACTCTGTGAAAAATTTTGATTTTTTTCAAGAGTTTTTATCCCAAAAAATCTTGAAAATATTGTAATAAAAATGGCCAAAAACTTTGGAAAAATTTAAAGTTTTTATTTATGTTTTTTTTAGAATTTTTTGGGCAAGAAAATCGGGGAAATATTGTAAAATAAATGTCAGAAAATTGTAAAGAAATTCAAAGTTTTTTTCAAGGTTTTTTAAGGGTTTTTTATTTTTCACAAAGAAACTCTTAAAAGACCCTTAACCTTGAAAAAAACTTTGAATTTCTTTACAATTTTCTGACATTTATTTTACAATATTTCCCCGATTTTCTTGCCCAAAAAATTCTAAAAAAAACATAAATAAAAACTTTAAATTTTTCCAAAGTTTTTGGCTATTTTTATTACAATATTTTCAAGATTTTTTGGGATAAAAACTCTTCAAAAAAATCAAAATTTTTCACAGAGTTTCTTGATTCATAAAAGTCCCAAGAAACTTTGAATTTTTTTGTGTTTTTTTTTAAACTTTTTTGAACTTTTTTCTTACAGTTTTATCACACTTTTTTAGGATTGAGAAATTCTTAAAAAACTCAACATTTTTTAAAAGTTTTTTTTATATAAAAAACACTCAAAAATTTTGGAAAATCTTCAAAGTTTTTTCACAGTTTTTTGGACTAAAAAACCTTACTCTGCCTCCAGTGTACTGGATCAGGCTGACGTTGCACCACTGGAGCTGTACGACGGGATCACACAGATGATCCGCGTGGCATTGGCAGATGCCGCCGACACAGACCCGGAGAAGTCTGTGCTTGCAAAAGCTGGCGTAAAGCTGGCTCACCCCAAGCCATACGCCAGGGGATCTGACCTAGAAGAGTTTGAAATCTTCGTCACAGCCATTTTACGATGGCTGAAAATGAACTGCCTCCTAGGGCCAACCAGCATTGACATGCAGGTTGGCTACGTGGGCACTCGCCTGACTGGCGAAGCCCAGGAATGGTTCCTTCCAAATGTAGAACGCTTCGATCACCAGGTCCGCAGTGGGACCCTGGAAACAGGGATGCAGGACCTCCAAAAAAGATTCCTGCACACACTGACGTACCACCACGCATCAAATAAATTCGACGTGGTCATGCAAGGCACGAAAACTGTTCAGGAGATGCTGAACAAGCTCACGAAATATGCGGTGCGTATGATACAACCGCCAGACGACTACATGTTCCGGAGATGGTTCGTGTCAGCGCTGCGTGAAACGCTTCACAACGAGGTACTCAAAAAGGGCTACAACGCTGAGAGTAGCTCGATAGAGCAACTCTTCGAGATGGCCCGAATGATAGAGGAGGCATCCCAATACAATATGGGAATGTGCTGCGCAGAAAGCGCAGCGGCAACAGCAAGTGCTGCCCGGATTACAGGGAGCAAGCCGGTGACACAGACGGGCCTGACCAGGCCTAGCCTGTTCTTGAGAAGTGGAGTGTCGCAGTGACTGCCGCCCCCATGCCCAGCGCAAGCTGAATGCCTGCCTGAAGCTAAACAGCCTCAAGCATCAGGGTCGTCCCCATGACCTGCCCCACCAACAAAAGCATTGGGCCGACCTAACGATCGGCCCATCGGCAGCTGAAGCAGTGCCACATGCTTTGAATGCGGCCAACCTGGCCAGAAGAAGGTGGAGTGCCCCTGGCTTAGGTCCAGTATAAGGACAGCAGCCACGAGGCACGACAATGAGAACAAGGATCTGGAGACGGATCTCAGTCAAAATTCTCTTCAACAGATTGATGAAGAGGGGGAGGGTGATCCCCAACCCAATGAATCTCCGGACAACGGAGACGCACCTGTTGAAGAGTGGGACCCGGAGCCGTCCCAGTACTATGAATGGGACGAGGAGGTGGAAGACACCGCCTACAGGTCCAGCGCGATCAGAATCACGCCGGAAGATGATGCCACTACGAAAGTCATGGCGGCTCGCACATCAGTTACACCAGACAAAGCAGCCGAGCGGGTGTATCACCACCAAAGCAAGCATAGGATGCGGCCAATGCGCCCATGCAGTGAGAACCGTACCCTCTCGGGGTACTGGGAAATAAATGGCGTAAAAGCCCACTGCCTGCTGGATAGTGGGAGCAAAGGGGTACTACTATCTCCTGAATTTACGCAAGCTACAGGGATGAAAACATTCACCCTGGAGCAGCCAATCGCGCTGCAGCTAGCCTGCATAGGCAGCCGTTCCACGGTCAATTATGGAATGAACATGGCCATTAAATTCAGTCATGAAACATACAACAAATATTTCGATGTAGCGAATGTCGAATATTACCATGCAATCTTAGGGACACCGTTCCTAAGGAGATTTGGCATCACCCTGGACTTCTCAAGCCCAGGGGCGATCCGTAAGGGGAACGAAATAATCCCCACGGGCAAGGTCTCGTTCGACGATACCAAGTTGACGAACGAGGCAAGGGGCCAAGGGTGAGCAGGATCACCCCGGCACCAAAGCCAAACCTGGCTCATTGAAGCCAGGAGGACGAGTCGCATAATGACTCATCCTCAAGCTCGCCCTACAATCCTAGGGAGAGGCGCTCTCACCTAACGGTGAAAGCGATGGGGAAACGAAAAGCTGTCCAGTATGCCGTGGGACATAATAAATGCACACAGCGCCTAATGGCTTCTAAGCCAACCACCACCGTCATCCTCACGGATGACGACATCCCTCACCTCCGTGAGGAATGGATGGAAAGGATCACTGACCTAGTCAGTGGGATTCCATTAGAGCTCCCGCCACTGCGGGAGGTCAACCACAAGATCAATCTCATTGATCCCAACAAACACATGTGGTATCGACTACCAAAGTGCCCCAAACATTTCTGAGAGGAACTGTCAGCAAAGATAGAATGCTACACCACTGCAAAGTGGTGGATTCCGGCAGTTGCACAGCAGGCCATACCCATGCTGTGTGTGCCGAAGAAGAACGGTACACTATGGACCGTTTTCAATCTGCACCAGCAGAACGAGAACACTGTGAGGGACATTACGCCCTTCCCAGACCAGGATATCATCCACAGCGACATGGCTCGCTGTCGGTATCGCACAAAACTCAATATGTCCAAAGGATACGAGCAGATCTGGATTCATCCAGATCACATAGCAAAGACTGCCTTTGCCACAATCCTTGGCACGTTTAGGAGCCAAGTGATACAGATGGGGGAGACTGTAACGCCCCATCGACATTCCAACGGCTGATGACAGCCATCTTCCGTGACTGCATAGGTTGCTTCGTCCATGTCTACATGGACGGCATATTCATTTTCTCGCTCTCGATACAAGAGCACAAGGAACACCTCTATATTGTCTTTGACAGACTGAGGAAGAACCACGTTTTTCTGAGCAAGAAAAAGGTTGACCTCTATTCCATCCGAATGGAGTGCCTCGGCCACATCATCGATGGCCAAGGGGTACATGCCGACGAGGGTAAGATGCAACACATCCGCGAGTGGTGTAGGCCGCGAACTTTCAACAACATTCAGCATTTCCTCGGGCTAGTACAGTACCTGGCACATTACATGCCAGATGTTAGCGCATACATGACCCCGTTATCAGCTGGGCACGTAACAACCATCCATTCAAATGGACCCCACTACTAGACAAATGCTGGCAAAGCATTAAGGCGTTGGCCTGTAAGGCGTTGGCCTGTAAGGCCCCGATCTTGCGTCCAATGACACACCGTGCCCAGAGCCAATCTGGGTGATCACTGACAGGTCAAAAGCCAGCGTTGATGCGGTCTATGGCCAAGGCCCCAACTGGAAAACCTGTCGGCCAGCCGGCTTCTTGTCAAAGAAGTTCAGTGTTGCTCAGCAACACTCCCGGACTCATGAGCATGAGACAATTGTGGTGCTTGAGGCTCTCATGAAATGGGAGGATAACCTGCTGGGATGAAGGTTCACCCTGGTCACAGACCACAAGGGGCTCGAATACTTCAAGACCCAGAAGAGCCTATCTGACCTGGCGGTCAGATGGTAGGAGTTCCTGTCCCATTTCAACTTCAACACCGTACATGTCGATGGTGTAGAGATCAAGGTAGCGGACTGCCTGTCGCGCTACTATGAGAGCGACACGAGTGATGACAATCACCCAGACCACGTCTTCATAAACGCAGACGCACGTTTAGACCCTGAAGGTGAGCTACTTCCCACCGACCAGTATATCAAGCTGCGAACAGCAGCAACGAGATGGTCTAACCGCCTCACAGAGAAGACAGAGGCGCAGATAATGGAATCCGCCACATTAAACGAGGGCTCACAAAAGCCCACGAACGGTGCCGCATCACGTGACAACGACGACGATGATGTCAGAGTCATCACCGCAGGTAACGATGGCGCGCCCCTGTGCCAGAGCATTGAACAAGGCGTAGACCTGTCCAAGGTCTTACGAGATGCGTACCATAGGGACGCCATGTTCTCAAAGATCATGGAGCACCCAGACGCGCACCCGAGATTCGGAATCCAGGACGGGCTGATTTGGACAAAGAATCAGCTCAAACGAGATGTCATCACCATCCCCTGATCCGTTCTTCAGGGGGAGGGAGGCTGATCGAAATAATCATCAATCAAGCACACCAGATAGTCGGTCACTACGGCCATCTGAAGACATCGAACTATGTTCGAAGGTCATATTGGTGGCCGGGCATGAGCCCGGACATTGAGTCATTCTGCACATTGTGCGCAAAGTGTCAGATGACAAAAACCGGGCCACAACGGCCCAAAGGCTTACTACACAGCCTACCCATCCCGGATAGGCCATGGCAGTCGATTGGCATCAACTTCATGGGGCCCCTGCCCAAATCTAATGACTGTGACTACCTGATGGTAGTCATTGATCGACTAATGTCGCACGTTCACCTCGTCCCAACCACAATGAGTGTGTCAGGCAAGGGAGTAGCCTGGCTGTTTCTGAAAGAAGTCGTTCGACTCCATGGAGTCCCAGACTCCATCGTCTTGGATAGAGACTCGAAGTTCATGATGATCTTCTGGTGTGAAACACAGCGACTCTTGGGGACTAAGCTCCTCATGTCGACTGCCTTCCATCCCCAAACGGATGGAGCGACCGAGCACGCAAACCACTCAATTGGACAGATATTGCACGCGGTAGTCAGGGATGATCAGAAGGATTGGGCATTGAAATGCCCAATGGTTGAGGTCGCCCTCAACAGCAATGTCAGCACAACCACAGGGTTCGTGCCCTTTGAGCTGAACCACGGCTATATGCCACGGATAGATCTCCCCATAGCCGCGGACACCCCGTTTACAGCTATTTCGGGTACACAAGGCGGAGTCTGAAATCCATGCCGCCCGGTGCCGCCGAAACATTTTGAGCTGTATCTCTCCAACCACTGACGATTAAGAGGTGGAACTTGGTGAACATTATATACTGTGTAGTAGCTACAATCACATATAAAGAACATGGCTTATTATGAGTTATTTAATATTTGAATAATTTCGCTTATATGCATCATTATGCCCTCAAATTCTCTCAATAAGGGCTATAACTTACTCAGATTATATTAATGTACATGTATAAATGTTTGACACAGAAAACAAGCTGGTAATCAGCTGGTTATGGAAAGGGGGAGAGGTGCATGTCTGTTTGCCTGCTCTCAGCCTTTTCAGCCTTCTACATGGCCAAAACATCAGCTTTAAGAACTTATAAATATAATATAACATATACATGTACTATAATTACATGGATGTGACAGTATATTGCTTCAGCTGCAGCCAGCATGATGTTGTGACATCATGTTGCGACCGCCGTCATGTGACCGCGACGTCGCGCGCTGGTACCGACCTCCACCGCTGCGTTCAACCTCTGCTAAGCTTCGTTCAAATTGCTCCACTATGGCTGGTAACAAGAAAAAGGGTGCTAAAGCTGTAGTTCCTGTGGAGCTACCCCCTGCAAACGACCCCAAAACACGTCAGCGCGACACCCTTGACCCCAGCCTTATTATCAAAGGCAGACGCAGCCGTACCCCCTCCTCTCGACTGCGTGCAAGTGGCATACCCACTATCAAGATCCCTCCTGCATCAAGGAGGAAGGACACTGCTAACGCGTCCACCAATAAATGCGGTGCTGGATCTACACTGTCCATTGCCAAATCCAGTGCCTCCACTGAGGATGGGGCTACTTCTAAAGGCTTTTCCACTACCCTCTCCACCACATCCACCACATCCACCACATCCACCACATCCACCACATCCAAAACAATCCTCACAGCCAAAGTGCCTGTGTCCCTGAAAACGCGCCTGGCCGATGACGTCGCAGCCAAGCAGCACCTCAGTGTGGTCCCCAAGGACAGCGAGGACGAGCCCGATGTCCCCAGTGATAACGACGGTCTGGGAGCCGCTGAGGATGATGATATAGAGTATGTGGATGAGGACGAGGACGAGGAGGATGATGAAGCGTCTAGCACCAAGGGTACCACAGAATCCTCGTCATCTCCTCCACCTCAGCCTCCAAAGAAGAAGGGTAAGGCAGTAAGCAAAGGAAAAGAAACCGCAAAGGGTGCTTCGCCTGACTGTGAGTGTTTTCTTTCTTTTTTTTCTTTTTTTTTTTTCTTTTCTTATTTTATGCTTACCGACCTAATTTTTTATAGTAATTAAATTTGTCATACCGTTCCGTAACCAAGTAGGGGTAATCGCTAATCGAATGCACTACGTTGAGTTGACGAGCACCCTCGCCACCGCAAAGTCAACGCTTCATTATCTGCTTGGCCTGTATGCGATCCCTGAGGAGAAAAGGACCGGGCTCGTAACGCACTTCTACAAGGACCCAGCCAAACGCTGCTTTGCGCTGGAGACGGAGGATGATTGGTCGGCCTTGAAGGCGGAGTGGGTAAACCAGGTGGCGAAAAGGGGTGTGGAAGCTTGTATTGATATTGTCCTTCCCCCAAGGTAAGTTTTTCTTTCTTTCTTTCTCATCATTGATTTAAACTAATGCACTCTAATACAGTTCTTTCAATTTCTAGAGGAGGCGGTCAAAGCACAGACCGGTGCCACCGCAGGTAAACCGAAGGCTAAAAAGAAGGAGCTGGTCAACCCGTTCCTTTCGCAGAAAGAACCGGTTGAATCTGAAATCCCAGACAAACGAGCCCTCAATGCGAACTCACCCGAATACGAAGCTCAGCTGCAAAAGCTGCTCGAGATCTGGCCTTGTGATCAACACGTCGACTCAATCTGCATGGTGCGTGCCTTCAACGGGCACCACAAAGTCATTAATTATGAAGGGGAGCTAATTTGGGTAATACAACTGGTATCTTTCTGTGTTTTCTTTCCTTTACCATTCATTTACTCAGCGATTCATCGATAGATGAAGAATATGCCGGGTGTTGACCTCAACACGCCGCCCAATGTGGACTACTTCAAATTTTTTCACTACAGGCCTGGTGGTGCAAACCCGGCGGCATCCAACTATGCACATCGCGGTGGAACAAGGTATGTTAGCAATGAGCCGATGCCACAGCCTACCCCCGCCCCCCCACCTGCCATCAACATCAATTTTCCCCCGGAGGTGCTTCAGGCATTCCGTGCCAACTCGCAACCACCAAAGCGATCTCGTTCACCAGAGGCCGTGATGAGTACCCCTGACAAGGTGGATACTCATGCGCAGATTGTACCAACCATCAGGGACTGGCTCATGGAGCTGGAGAGCCGGCGAGAACTGAATTATTATACCAGGTGGGATTTTCTGCGCAGCAGATTTGAAGCTGAGGAGTGCCTTGATGTCACCATTACACGCATTGCAAGGATACCGCTGGAGTCTCTGAAGATATGTTATGAGCTCAAAGTTGTAGATGCACTGTTTCTGGTAGAGCAGCTTGAGGAAGCTGGCAAGAGGTATGGTTTTGGAGTGGGAGGTGGGCAGAAGGGGGCCAAGAAGGCTAAACATTACTAGAATAGCATAGATAATTAGGTGGGGTACTCATGTCAATCTATATCTTGTGCCAATGGCAAATTCAAGGCAGTCATCGTTACATCTCTGCATCACCTGCATCACCCGCATTACCCGCATCACCATTTCCAGTGATGTGGGTGATGCAGGTGATGTGGGTGATTGATGCGGGTGATGCAGGTGATGCGGGTGATTGATGCGGGTGATGCGGGTTGCGGGTGATGCGGGTTGCGGGTGATGCGGGTGATGCGGGTGATGCGGGTGATGCGGGTGATGCGGGTGATGCGGGTGATGCGGGTGATGCGGGTGATGCGGGTGATGCGGGTGATGCGGGTGATGCGGGTGATGCGGGTGATGCGGGTGATGCGGGTGATGCGGGTGATGCGGGTGATGCGGGTGATGCGGGTGATGCGGGTGATGCGGGTGATGCGGGTGATGCGGGTGATGATGCGGGTTGCGGGGGATGTGGGTGATGATGCGGGTTGCGGGTGATGCGGGTGATGCGGGTGATGATGCGGGTTGCGGGTGATGTGGGTTGCGGGTGATGTGGGTGATGATGCGGGTTGCGGGGGATGTGGGTGATGTGGGTGATGCGGGTGATGTGGGTTGCGGGTGATGCGGGTGATAATGCGGGCTGCAGGTGATGCGGGTGATGATGCGGGTTGCGGGTGATGCGGGTGATGATGCGGGTTGCGGGTGATGCGGGTGATGATGCGGGTTGCGGGTGATATGGGTGATGTGGGTGATGTGGGTGATGTGGGTGATGTGGGTGATGTGGGTGATGTGGGTGATGTGGGTGATGTGGGTGATGTGGGTGATGTGGGTGATGTGGGTGATGTGGGTGATGTGGGTGATGTGGGTGATGTGGGTGATGATGCGGGTTGCAGGTGATGCGGGTTGCGGGTGATGTGGGTGATGTGGGTGATGTGGGTGATGCGGGTGATGCGGGTTGCGGGTGATGCGGGTGATGATGCGGGTTGCAGGTGATGCGGGTGATGATGCGGGTTGCGGGTGATGTGGGTGATGCGGGTGATGCAGAGATGTAATGATGACTGCCTTGAATTGCCATTGGCACAAGATATAGATTGACATGAGTACCCCACCTAATTATCTATGCTATTCTAGTAATGTTTAGCCCCCTTCTGCCCACCTCCCACTCCAAAACCATACCTCTTGCCAGCTTCTTCAGCTGCTCTACCAGAAACAATGCATCTACAACTTTGAGCTCATAACATAAGACTCCAGCGGTATCATTTGTAATGCATGTAAGGGTGACATCAAATCCTCAGCTTCAAATCTGCTGTGCAGAAAATCCCACCTGGTGGTGGCATGGCCAAAATACAAAAAATGTAAACTCTGTCCTCTGTATATAAACCCCCTGTATTCATACCTGAACTTTAGTACAAATATAGACAACACTACATGCTAACACTCATACCATATTCCCATACACATCTGTAGGAGCATAGTCATAATATTCAACCAAACTTCATGGTACACTTGTAGTGAAAACAGCTACTGGTACAAGGATAGGGCAGACATGTACATCTACAAGTACCTTGAGTGTGTCATCCAACCTTGACAGTGGTCAGGTGATATTGAAGACATAGCAGTGTGAAGGAATAATAAGATATCTATCTCATCTTTGCGATCTACCGCTTGCCGAAATTCAGCACCATGGCAGCGAAGGTATGCTTTCAGGTAAGAAAAGGCCTCCTCGATTGGGTTCATGTCTGGGGAGTATGGTGGTAAGTAGTAGAGGCGCACACCACTACATGACAGATATTTTTGAGCTTACTCGGGAGATTTGTTGGGATCACTTACTGTTGTTGGCAGATTGTAGCAACCTCAGGACCATGGTGAATGGCGCAGTTGTCCATCACCAAGACACTGCGTGGCTGGGGCCATGGGTTCATATATGGCATCAGGTTCCTGATGAACTTCAAGAAGGCATCGGCGTCATATGCTCCCTCACATATATCGGAATATATTATCCCCTCCTCACAGAGGGCAGGTAGAAGCGAGTACCTACACTGATATAAATATTAGAAGAAAGTAAAAGATGAAAGTAGACATACCCCATCCCACGCACAAACCTAGCCTTTGATCTTGCTCTTTTCCCTTCCTGCGCCCATCCGTTCAGGCGATACGTGGTGCGGCAATCGATCCGGCTCTCGTCAATGAAAACAAGGCGGCTGGGGATTTCGTGACCAATTCGGAAGTGGAAAGCCTTTCTGAGGTTTTCATTTCGCTCCGCAGCAACCCTTGACAGCTAATGAGGGAGTAAATAGATTGAAGAACGATAGAAAAAAAAAGACATACTCGTTTCCGTGTGAGCCCGAGTTCTGTCATTGTATCCCAGAGAGTACTAATTCCAACAGTTATTCCATGTAAATGCTGCATTACCCCCTGTATTTCGTCAAGATAGAGGTCTGGGACCTGCTGTACAAGCTGAACTAGGAACTAGGAACGAAACCAGATAAGAGTCAGCGTTATCTGGGATCATCAAGGCTCACTGCTTACCTGCATTTCCTCCGGAGCCATTATTCTTCTCCTTTTACCCTTCTTTCCAGGTTCCGGTGGAATAACCTCACTGGTAGTGCGCCATAGTTGCAGAATACGTTCAACAACGCGTTGCGACATGTTGAGATCCAGTGCGATATCAGCGATTTTCTTTTCGCGAGTATACCTCTGGTATATAACACGTTTTCTTAGATCCTCTGAGTACGTTTGTCGTTGTCGTAGATGTTCTGGGAGATATCTAGGCATCGATGGCACAAGTTATGTACAACAATGCGTGTCACATGACCTGGTCGTGCATGATGTCACAACATCATGCCGGCAAGACTTGCAGATGAAGCAATATACTGTCACATCCATGTAATTAGAGTATATATAGACATTATATTATATTTAAGTCCTTAAAGCTGATGTTTTGGCCATGTAGAAGGCTGAAAAGGCTGAGAGCAGGCAAACAGACATGCACCTCTCCCCCTTTCCATAACCAGCTGATTACCAGCTTGTTTTCTGTGTCAAACATTTATACATGTACATTAATATAATCTGAGTAAGTTATAGCCCTTATTGAGAGAATTTGAGGGCATAATGATGCATATAAGCGAAATTATTCAAATATTAAATAACTCATAATAATCCATGCTCTTTATATGTGATTGTAGATACTACACAGTATATAATGTTCACCAAGTTCCACCTCTTAATCGTCAGTGGTTGGAGAGATACAGCTCAAAATGTTTCGGCGGCACCGGGCGGCATGGATTTCAGACTCCGCCTTGTGTACCCGAAATAGCTGTAAAGGGGTAGCCCGGTTCACACATCAGGCCAGATGGAACCTGATGGCGGAACATGATGCAATCATTGAGCATCAAGTGATGCAAATGTTTCATGCAAACAAGAAATGTACGGCGAGTGACAGGTACGTGGCCAATGACCGCATCTACCTCTCGACCCAAAACCTGACTCTACCGATAGGAAGAGCCAGAAAACCTGTCCTGCGGTACATCGGACCGTACCGCATCGTCAAGGCGCATAATGATGCATCGACGGTGACCCTTGAGCTTCCCGACGAGCTGAAAAGCCATTGTATATCACCGGTCTTCCATTCAAGCCTCGTATGATGGTACAAGGCTAACAACAACGAATTTTTCCCTCGTCGTGAGGCCAAGTCATTTTATGAGTTTGGAGCGAATGACAATGAGGAGTGGCTCATCGATGAGATTATCACACATCGATGGATAAACTCGACGGACCTGGAGTTCCAGGTCCGCTGGACCCTAGGTGACGTGACATGGGAACCCATGTCATCGTGCAAGGATCTTGAAGCCCTAGATAGCTATCTAGAGCTCCGGGGGGTGGGAAAGCCATGTGACCTCCCCAGGTGCCGCTAGACGTGTCTGTCATGTGCACACCACGTGACATGCCGGCCTCAGCGCGGTTAAATTTTCGCCTCGGATCTTTCCGAAGGTGCATCGCTTCTTGGAAGCAACTACCATCATCTCCCCATGAAGATGATGCCCCCCAAAGAAGGGATGGTGTCAGGGGACACCCTGTTTTCCATTTCCAGTTCCGACACCACACCCAGTTCCGACTCCATTTCCGACTCCGCTTCCGGTTCCGATTCCATCTCCGCATCCGCTTTCGGGAACGATTCCGCTTCTGGGAGAACTTCCACCAGTTCCGTTCGCCTTGCCAGTTCCACCCCAATTTCCGACTTCCACCCCGGAACAGTGTCGGAAATCAAGCGACTCGCATAATAGGTGGCATCAAGGGTCGATCAAGGGTCAGGGGGATGCAGGGTTGATGGCGGGTGCCAAGCGTTGTCCCTGGCTGCGCAGCGTAGTATAATACGGGCTCGCTGACATTGGGGGTCCTTAGACTTTTCTCTTTGGATTTCCCCTTGTCAGGTGAGAACCCCCTCTCTTGTATGCTCTGTTCATTTATACATACTTTGGATTTCCCCTTGTCAGTTGTGTGGTAGTGTGATCTCCACGACTAGCCAGGGTTGCCCTTACAGCAGAAAAGTCTCTCCCCTAGAGGACCGGCGGTCGTACTGTGCGTTGCATTCGCCATAGGTGCGTTTGGAATCGGAGACAGCGACTCGGAGATCGCAACCTCTTCCACACATACAGCGTACGACAGCCCCTCTTCTTACGTCGAGCTCCCAACCCCGGAAATCCCGTCCCATATTTCTCCTTCCAACATGGATCCGGACGATCGTCTTCGGAATGTGGAGGAGGAATTGACGCGGAACCGGATGAAGACCGACGCGATTGAAACAGCCTTACAAGCGATTTTGGCTAAGTTAGATATTCCACAAGGTGGTGGAAATGAAATGCTGGATGATCCGGATTTCGGAAAAGCGGAACTAGCGGAAAAGAGGATGTCCGCGAAGTTAGCAAAGGTCAAACCCGCAACTCCGGCGGACTTTGACGGAGATCGGGAGAAGGGACGCGCATTCTTCAACACATGCAGCATCTACTTCGCAATTGTCGGAGACCTCTTTCCGAACGACCAGGCTCGGATTCACTGGACGTTGTCCTTTTTCAAATCGGACCGCGCAGCCCGTTTTGCAAACAAGGTGATCCGACATGAAGCAAAGGGCAAGGGGAACTACTTCCGGGACTGGGACGCGTTCGAGAAAACATTTTCCGACCAGTTCTGCCCGAAAAACGAGCAGCTCACAGCCCTTACAAAGCTCGAGGGGACGAGCTGGTACCAGGCCAAAGATCCGGTCGATGACTACATCGATCGCTTCCAGGAGCTCATCAACCTTGCGGAATATGACGACGACAAGACGATCGTCATCAAATTCCGACGAGGACTTGATCCGACGCTCCAGAACCAAGTTGCGCTGCTTGGGGATGGAGCTCCGGATTTTGATGACCCGGAAGGGTGGTACCAAGCTGCGCAGAAGGTTTCTCGGAACAGGGAGGCAAATGAGGCCTTCGTGGAGACGAGTCGGAACACGACACGCAGTTCCGCTCGTCCTACTCAACCTGTGCCAAAACCCGGAAGCGCATTCATTCCCACACGGAAATTATTTCCGATGCTTGCTCCGCCTGCTCCTATTAGGAACCATAGCCCTCCTCCCTCGAAGAGTGGCCCTGCCCCGATGGATGTTGACCGCATGCGCGGAAAAGGCCACGGAACTATCACCTGCTTCCGCTGCCGACAACCAGGCCACTACGCTCGCGAGTGCCCCCAAGCCTTTGATATCCGGCTTATGACCACAGAGGAGAAACTCGAGATCCTTCCAGAGTTCCTCGCGCTTGCAGACATAAACGGAGTGCCCACTGCGGAAGAGCTTTCCGAAAATGCGGAACATGGTCTACCGGAAGCGGAAGATGCATCGGATTTTGTGACACGCAGCGGGTGAGATGTGTGCCCCTGCTGCCTGTACATAACCGGTTTGCCTGTCTTGAAGTAGAGAATGAAAAGCCCCCACTCCCCTCACTTCGTACAGACCCACCGGATAAAGTCACACAAAAACCAAATCTGACACCCCATCCATCCCGCATCCGCCCTTGGGAGAGACGCCTTCCGAAGCGCTATGTTGTTGCTGCCACCCCTGGCCCCAAGTCACTAGTCATTAAGGTGGAGATCCAGACGACAGATACGGCGGAAGTCAAATCCGGACCCGCCCTTGTCGATTGCGGGGCCACTGGTCAGTTTATGGACCGGGACTATGTGGAACGGAACCGACTGACCACGCGGAAGTTGCAACGTGCAATCCCGGTGTTCAATGTG
>WHVA01000827.1:0-31148 GCA_015179125.1 Gautieria morchelliformis
TTTTAGCTACGCCGGAATATTCCGACCTAATAATCATTGGTAACATATACTCTCTACTCCCTCCAGATCTATAGTATAAAGTTCTAGGGGGGCGGTTGTGGGCCTCCCTATATGAAAACAGCACGCTCCGCTGACATAATCCTGACATAAGCCTGACATAATCCTGACTAAGACGCAAACAAACCACGCAACTATGGCGGGGCTTGAATGCGAGCGGCGCAGCCGCGAGCAGCGTCTAATCCTGACTAAGACGCTGCGCACGACGCGCGTTCTCTACCCCCTGCCATCACGCTCTCCCACCGTCCTCCCAGCGTGCTTCTTTCATATCTATTTCTGTCTCAGGTATGTTCTCACCTCCTGGATCAATTGACTGACCCTGATGAGGCATGCAGAAGCTTTTCATTCACTGGTGTGTCTCTCATTTAATTTTCGCTTTTTTAACTCATTTTTGGCCCCTTTTTAGGCCAGATTACACCTCTCAGCTCCTCTTCACTCTGCCTGTGGGTGTCTGCCTGCATCCTGGTGAGCATCCTGGCCCCATTTTCGCTTTTTTTGCATGGTTTGCTCATGCAAGCAGCTCTGCAGTGCCTTGGGTATGTTTTTCTCTTTTATTTTCGCTTTTTTAGGCTTATTTTTGCCTTTCTCATGCCAGATCTATCCTCCCAGCCTCATATCTCTTAGGTATGGTTTCATCCTCTGAGCAATTCCCCTTTTCTGTGTTAATTTTCGCTTTTTTGCCCCATTTTTTCCCCTTTTCAGGCCAGATTACACCCCTCAGCTCCTTTTCACACTACCTGTGGGTGTCTGCCTGCATCCTGGTGAGCATCCTGGCCCCATTTTCGCTTTTTTTGCATGGTTTGCTCATGCAAGCTGTTCTGCAGTGCCTTGGGTATGTTTTTCTCTTTTATTTTCGCTTTTTTAGGCTTATTATTGCCTCTCTCAGGCCTGATCTATATTCCCTGCCTCATATCTCTTAGGTATGGTTTCATCCTCTGAGCAATTCCCCTTTTCTGTGTTAATTTTCGCTTTTTTGCCCCATTTTTTCCCCTTTTCAGGCCAGATTACACTACCTGTGGGTGTCTGCCTGCATTCTGGTGAGCATCCTGCCCTCATTTTTGCTTTTTTGCAGGGTTTGCTCATGCTAGAAGCTCTGCAGTGCCTTGGGTATGTTTTTCTCTTTTGATTTTGCTTTTTAAAGTTTATTTTGGCTGTTTTTCAAGCTTACTTAGGCCTTTTTCATCCCAGATATACTTCCAAGCCTCCTATTCCTTTGGTAGGTTTTCGTTCTCATCACATTGTTGCTTTTTTGAAATTAATTTAGACTTTGTTATCAGGTCCTCCAACAGGCCTTCCTGTCATTGGTGAGTTTGGCGGTCACTTTTACTTTTCTTGGATGCTTATTAGATATATCTAAGTCCCTCTGGTATATTTGGTTGTTTTATATAACTGTTTCAGGCTTGATTTAACCTCTTCATTCCAGATCTGTTCTCCAGGCTGTCACTCCTTAGGTATCTTCCTATTCTCATAGCAATTTTCCTTTTTGGCACCAATTTTGGGTTTGTCCATAACTGATCAGTTTGCTATTTCTTTCAGTCCCAGCTATCCAGTAAGGTTTTGCCATCTGTATGTTGGATTTTCAAGCTAATGTTGACTTGGCCATTAGTTTCCCTTCTTGGTTTTTGCTAGGCTCTGTGCAGTGCTAATCTCTCTGGCCTATAGTGATTGAGGTGGTTGGTTGGTTGGATTGTGCACTGGAAGCTTGC
Organism: Gautieria morchelliformis; assembly: GCA_015179125.1. Taxonomy (NCBI): domain Eukaryota; kingdom Fungi; phylum Basidiomycota; class Agaricomycetes; order Gomphales; family Gomphaceae; genus Gautieria; species Gautieria morchelliformis. The sequence goes on from WHVA01000827.1 coordinate 1,764, forward strand.
ATTGCAGTTTGGTTCTGGCAAGAATTACAACTCCAGTGTGGTCTGTGAACTGGATTGGTTTGGTGGTGCATATTGGATTTAGGGGGTTTAGGTGGACATTGACCACCTTGCTGGTACCTGTGGTGGATTTGTTAGGTTGGGTGGTCAGTTGGTTGGATTGTGCACTGGGGGCTTGCATTGCAGTTTGAGTCTGGCCAGAGTTACAACTCTGTTAGCCAGTGTGGTCTGTGAACTGGGATTGGTTTGGTGGTTTAGACGGTTTAGGTGGACATCCACCGCATCCCTGGTATCCCCTATTGTTGGTTGTGAGCTACAGTCATTGTGAAAATGTGAGTATCCTTGATAAAAAAAATTTTTTTTGGCTTGATTTGAAACTGACTGTAATCTAAGGGAGCCCTCTACACCAGAGCGTGATAGGCAGGAGGAGCGTGCTCTGGAGCGTCAGCGGCGGTTGCCAATGACGTCCCCTTCTGTGCGTCGTCGGGATAGGGTTCTCGCTGCAGCTCAAGAACGTCTTCGAAATCCTGACCCTCCACCTCCTCAGCCATTTCCTCGACCTCTACTCCCTCAGGACAATGCAATTCCTTGGCCTCCTGTGGCTGGACCTTCAAATGCCATTCCACCTGATCTAAGTCCTCGGGATGCTGTACGTGCCATACAGGAACGGTTAGCAGATATGCCTCTAGCACCTGTGCGTCAGAGACATCCCCTGTTAGCACCGCCACCTGTTCCTGTAGGCTCTGCAGCAGTAGCGGCACTGCGGGCCCAGGCTGCTAATGCCCAGATAGCACCTCCTCCTGTCCCTGTAGGCTCTGCGGCGGTAGCTGCCTTGCAGGTCCAGGCTGCTAATGCCCAGATAGCACCTCCTCCTCCCGTCCCTGTAGGCTCTGCAGCGGTAGCTGCCTTGCGGGTCCAGGTCGCTAATGCCCAGATAGCACCTCCTCCTCCCGTCCCTGTAGGCTCTGCAGCAGTAGCTGCCTTGCGGGCCCAGGCTGCTAATATCAATCCTAGACCTCTGCCACAACAAAGACAGGCACGACGGCGCGCACGACACCCTGAACCTCTCCCAGATCAAATGCCACTCCAGCAGCAGCCTGCACCACAACAACCTGTACCTCCTCTGCCTCCAGGACCCCCTGTGCCTCCACAGCCTCTGCATCCACCTGCTCCTCCTCAGCCCCCTCCACTTCCACCGCCTCCACCAATGCCTTTAAGAACCCTTCCGCTAGCACGTCGCCCTTTGATTGAACAACAGATTGCACCTCATGACCTTGGTGCTATGGATGACAAATGTCCAAAATGTAAAGCATGGCATTGGAAGGCAGAGCGTCTGTCCGACTCTACCATTGCTGAGCCCAAATTTGGTATATGTTGTTCAAAGGGCCAGATACACCTTGAATTGTTGATGGAACCTCCAGAACCACTAAAGACTCTTTTGGTCAGCCAAGACAGGCGTGGCAAACAGTTTAGAGAAAAGATTCGGAACTATAATGCTGCACTGGCATTCGTCTCTGTGGGAGTGAACATAGATGACAAGGTCGTGAATAGACCTGGGCCATATGTCTTCAAAATTCAGGGAGGCCTCTATCATATTCATGGCGCTCTTCTTCCTACTCAGGGTCAGGATAGGGCACCCAGCTATGCGCAGCTCTACTTTTATGATCCAGCAGAGGCTTTGCGACGTAGGGAGGCCAATAACAGTTTTGATCCTTTGGATTCAGATGTTTTAAGTGACCTCCAAGAAATGATGCAGGCTCACAATCCATTGGTTCCAATCTATCAGCAGGCGATGGAAAGGCTTAGGAACCAGCCAGATAGGTTGACTGTGGAGGCCAGACTCACCTACAGAGCACATACAGACCAGAGAAGATATAATATTCCTACAGCGGATGAGATTGCCATTGTGCTCCCTGGAGAAGGTGTGCCTGGAGGCACTAGAGACATTGTCATTCAGCTTAGAGGTGGAGAACTGCAACGAATTCAGGCCGAACATGCTTTGTATGCACCACTACACTATGTGCTTCTCTTTCCCAGAGGTGAATCAGGCTGGGATTGGGACATTCCACGGATAGACCAAGCTCTTCCACGACAAGGCCAGGAGGGGGAGGAGGAGGAGGACCCTTCAAGTGACAGGCGTGTGACCATGTCAAAATACTATCGTTATCGTCTTTTTCCAAGGGAGGGTGAAGCTGAAACTCTCTTCCTGGCTGGCAAGCTCTTTCAGCAATACATTGTGGATGCTTGGGCAGCGACTGAACAGCAGAAGCTAAATTGGATCAAATACCATCAACATGAGCTGCGAGCTGAGGTCTACAATCAGATGATTGATACATTTGGACCTGAGGACAATCAGGCCAATCCAGCTAACTTGGGACAAAAGGTCATCTTGCCTGCTACATTTACTGGGAGCGCCAGGGATATGAACGAGAATTTTCAAAATTCAATGGCAATCACTAGGAAGCATGGTCCAGCAGATGTCTTTGTGACAATGACAGCAAACCCCCAGTGGAAAGAAATCAAAGATGCTCTCAAGCCAGGCCAGACTCCCAGTGATCGTCCTGACTTGGTTGCAAGGGTTTTTCATCTCAAGAAGGAGCAATTGATCAAACGTATCATGAAGGATGGTATCCTTGGTCGCACAGTTGCACGTGTCCATGTGATCGAATTCCAGAAGCGGGGGCTCCCTCATATGCACCTTCTTATATGGTTTAAAGAGGAGGATAAGATCAGGACACCGGAAGCTGTGGATGCTTTGGTTTGGGCTGTCTTTCCTGATCAGCAAGAGCATCCAAGGCTCTACAAATTAGTTTGTGATCTAATGACTCATGGCCCCTGTGGACAAGCGCGTCCTCGGGCTTCTTGCATGACAGAGGGCAAGTGTTCCAAACATTTCCCAAAGGAATTTCGTGAGGTGACATCTGTCACTGAAGATGGCTATCCACAGTATCGCCGTCCTAATGATGGCAGACAGCATAATGTCAGAGGCAACATCATGGACAACCGCGACGTGGTCCCCTATTGTCCCACCCTCCTCTTGGAATTTGAATGCCATATTAATGTGGAACCCACTTTCAATGTGCGCTCTATCAAGTACATTCACAAGTATATGTACAAGGGGCCTGACAGGACCACAATGACCATTAATAAGGAGAGGGATGAGGTTAAACAGTACCTCGATGCACGCTATGTCAGCTCACATGAAGGTGCTTGGAGACTGCTGGAATATAAAATGCATGTTCAGGTCCCTCCTGTCATGGCACTTCCAGTCCATTTGCCAGGCCAGCACAATGTGATATTTGATCCTCATATCGATCCAGGCATGGCTTTGCAGATGGCAGAGGATGCTAAGACCATGCTCATGGCCTATTTTGAAGCCAATAACAGATATCCTGAGGCACGTGAACTACTCTATGTGGAATTTCCTGAGCACTATGTTTGGAAAAAGCAAGCCAAGCGGTGGCAACCTCGCCAGCGGGGTTTCAGTCTCGGTCGCCTTCATTTTGCAAGTCCAGCCTCTGGAGAGCGCTTTTTCTTGCGAACCCTCCTTACAGTTGTCAGAGGCGCAACGTCATTTGAGGAGCTTAGATCATTTGATGGTGACCTTTGTCCTACTTACAAGGCTGCATGCCTGGCAAGGGGCCTGTTAGAAGATGATTCAGAGTGGACACAGTGTCTTCAGGAGGCTGCACATATACAAACAGGTTTCCAGCTCAGGAGGTTATTTGTCACTATTCTCCTTCGGTGTAACCCTGCTCGGCCTGCTCAAATCTGGGAGGAGTTTCAGGAGCATATCTGTGATGACCTGGAGTATCAGCTTCAAAATAGGCATGGCATTCACCATCCTACCAATGATCAAATCTATGACTTTGGTCTCTTTCTCATTGACAAGATCATATGTCAGGGGGGGAAGTCTCTGGATGAGTTCCCAGATATGCCACAGATAATGGGGCACTGGGAGGATTGGTTGGGAACCGTTGGATAGCTGAGCAGCGGGACTATGACCCAGCTACAGAGCTGGAAAAAGCCGCCACCAATATTGACAAGCTTAATGCAGAACAGAGGCGTGTCCATGATGAGATCCTCCATTCAGCCATAAATGGAGAGGGTCTTCTGTTCTTTGTCAATGGCCCTGGTGGTACAGGCAAAACTTTTACCTGGAACACCCTGGCTCATTCTATCAGAGGAAGGGGTCTTATTGTCCTATGCATTGCATCTTCAGGAATTGCAGCATTGCTTCTGATTGGGGGCAGAACATCACATGCTATGCTCAAGATTCCAATTCTGATTCATGAGGGTTCTCTATGTGACATCAAAAGAGGCTCACCATTGGCAGAACTTCTCAAGCAGGTCCATTTGATCATATGGGATGAGGTGCCTATGCAGCATCGTCATGTAGTTGAAGCTGTCGACAGAACCTGCAGGGATGTCCTAGAGCGTCCAGATCGTCCATTTGGTGGTATTACTGTGGCTTGGGGTGGAGATTTCCAGCAAACTCTGCCTGTCGTTCCTCGAGGTAACAAGGAGGAGATCGTGGGTGCTTCTATCCAAAGATCTCCTTTGTGGCATCATGTCAAGGTCCTCCATCTTACTCAAAATATGCGAGTCGACCCTCATGATCCCAGAGTGAACAATTTGCTCAGTGGCTCTCTGATGTTGGTCAGGGAAAGGATCTCCCTTTGGACAATTCATTCACACTTCCTCAGCACATGATCTGTGGACCACAGGTGTCAGATCTCATTGCAGCTATCTATCCTAACATTGGTACTGGGGAGGCACTCCAAGACAAATACTTTTTGGAACGTGCCATCCTTTGCCCTCGCAATATGGAAATGGATGAGATTAATGCTGAGGTGCTCAATGTATTCCCTGGGGAGGAGCGTCTCTATCCCAGTGCAGACTCAGTCAAAGGAAATGAAGATGGCAACGTGTATCCTGTGGAGTATCTCAACTCACTCAACATGGGTGGGCTTCCACCATCTCAACTCAGGCTTAAACCTGGAGTGGTACTCATGCTTCTTCGGAATATTGACCTTGGTCGTGGACTCTGCAATGGTACAAGGTTGCGTCTCATCAATATGACCAACAGGGTACTCTTTGTGAGGATCATTTCAGGACCATTTTCAGGAGAGACTGCATTTATCCCTAGGATTACAGTGACACCCACCTCAGACCAATTGCCATTTGAGCTCCAGCGTCGCCAGTTTCCTGTCAGGCTGGCCTTTGCCATGACTATCAACAAGTCTCAAGGGCAGTCTCTTGGCACGGTAGGCATAGACTTGCGATACGTGGTATTTTCACATGGACAGTTGTATGTTGCAGTGTCAAGAGGCACTAATTGGAACAGAGTCCATATTCTTTTAGGGGAGGGGAACAAAACTTCTAATATTGTATACAAAGAAGTGTTGCTGAAGCCTGATTAAATATGTATTTCCATTTGTATTTAATGTATGTAGTTGCATTTCACCAAATAATTCTTTGATTCTATTAACTACCCATGTGCAATGTTAACCCTAAATAACCCGGTGCGAAGCACGGGTCTATTGGCTAGTCTAATATATTACCGACCGGATTCCTCATACTCTGGGAAGACAAATCCATCGACGGGGCCAGAAGCTATGCTGACGCGCAGTATTGCCCCATATTATAAGATGATGCAACGATTAACAACGGAAATACAAATAATGTCTCGTGGGAATGCATTTTTGTCTCCGACAACCAGCCTGATGTCACGACGCGTCAGGAGGCATTGTCTCAACGCGGAAGCATTTTGGTCCCACGTCGGCCACATTTTTGTCTCATCCACAATAAATTAATGTCCCACCCAGATGTCCTTTCTGTCTCAACTTTCTGCAACTCTCCATATACTCTACCAAAAATCACGAGTGGGGGCTCGTTTTGTTGCCCGAATTGAGCACTATACGGCAAAATTGCTAGTTTGTTGATCCGGGCACAATGCCACTCAAGATACCGGGTTTGGCCTACTTTCTCAGCCTTGAGATGATGTCCGTACACATTCACCAAGTCGCACCATATAGGATCCAATTATGGTAAGAGAAATTGTATAAAGTATGCCCCACCGTCCCGGGGGCCGTTCTACTCATTGTCATGCCGTTATAGTGTACGTTTAGGACTAATATCGAGGTGGTTCCCCCTTCATCTAACCATTGCATCACCCATGGTGCTACTCTTGTCCTTGGATATCCCTAAGCGCAAGGTGAGCATGGTGTATCTTGGTTACGCCTAACGCGGACAACGTCGCTTTGTTGTTTGTCCACTTTGTATGTCTCGGCGGACAATGTCACTTTGCGGTTTGTCTGTCTTAAGCATAAGCATATACTGTGTGAATACTGAACTTCTCAGCGTTCTTTGAGGCCCCTCGGCTATATAATAAACAGTGCACGATGCGTTCTCTACAATAAATTGACATGCCGCCTAACAAACGACGCCCCGGTCCTACTTTATTTGACACTTATCACATAAGAGCGGGCTCATATTGAAGAAACCCCTTCACACAATGTGGATAAACGCAATGCGGACGCTGGGGGCACTAAAGAACTTGTCCCACAAGAAGCTGTAACCATTATTCCCAAAGGCGGTCAAACGGAAAGTCCTGATGTACTACAAGGTCACGAAGATGAAGCTATGGCGAGTGGAAGCGAGGTGCAGCGGACGGCAGCTGTAAAAGAACCCAGCAAACCTACACAAGAGCCTCGGCGGTCTTCACAAGTTGAATCAAGGGCAGTTGATCTGTAGCTAGAGCAGACCCAACCACCGGAGCTGCATCTATAGCTAAGGAGAACCTAGTCTCTCCTGTTTTGTTGGTCGCTGCATATTCCACTCGAGCCCTTTCTACACTTTCGGCTTCTCCTTGACTAGGGATGGAAAACATTTGCCAGTGCTCTTCCACATGGTAAACAGCGAGAGGATGCTTCTGGTGGCTTGGCGACAAACCATACGGGAACCCAGAAGACCTCCAACCCTAAGTGAAAGCGAAGCTCTGAAGGAGTCCTGGCACCGGCAGATGTAGGGCGACGTCTGCGGCCCCGAAAATAGTTCATCAAGTAAATCAATCTAGAATTATGCAGACTGTACTGGCCACAGTGGCTCTCATTAATGTGCACTCAATCTACCCTAATAACACTTGGGGATGGATTCCGTTCAAGGCTGCAAGAAGCAGAACATATGGTGGCACGAAGCCTGTACGACACAAAGATTTACTTATAACTGAACGAACTTTGACAATATCATGAAATGGATAATTTTCCTGGAATTGCTCATTGAGAGCTTTCTATTGATCCCCGGTTCATATTTTATGGTAGCGTTGGGGAGTAGGGGTTCAATGTTGAGACGGCTGGGTTATATTCGAGGACAGCCGGCTGGTTGTCGGAGACAGAAATACATTCTCACGAGACATTATTATGCCTTGCACTAACAACAGAGATACGAGTGGCACTGAGGCAAAGCAATTGTCATCAGATGTTCTGACGGGGCTCGCAACACAATAGAATATCATTAGATCACGAGATATTCACTTGGCCTTACGCCCATCATCTTGTCGAACCCAGACCAACATCTCGACCACCGACCTCAGATGCTCTGGAATTTCCTCTGAACCGCCTGTAATGATCGTGCTTAAGTGCTGCGGCGTTGGCTGACCCAGGCTCACCGTATTGTCTGTGACAAATAAAGCGGCAATGACACTAAGTAAAGAGACCATTCCTGTTTGGAGGGCGGAGGGTAGGTAATCTGGGATTGAAGGGTAAAGACATTGGCAGACCTTTTGTCGTTTAACAAGTGAGGCAATTTGAACAACAGGGAAAGGTATTTACCTCCGTAGACAGGAGTGCCAATGTGAGAAAGGTAAGCCCACTTACAAGACCGTGTACCCAAACGTTCGAGTGCAAGTCCAGATAGGTCTTACTACCGAGGACACCCATTAGTGTATTCTTCCAGCGTGGTTGAAGGGTTGGTACGGTTACGGAAAGATTGTCGATCTCTACCATGTGCTCTCGACGATCAAACCTCGCTTCCACTGATGGAAGGACTGTATTCTGGGACGTCGGAACGCTTAGCTGCGGCACTTTGTCATCCTCACCCTACAAGGAAACCCGAGTCAGAAGGAGGCTAAGAGCAAGATATAAAAGCTGACGCGATTGAACCATGCATCCCATACTCGCTTATGCCACGCCTTTCTCCTCACGTGCACCGCCACCCCAAGTTTGAACACCAAGAGTCTTAGTCGTTCCCTCTTCTCGTCGTAGACGAAGTCGCCTTTCTCACGGACGAGGGGCCAACAGTACAATTTTTCTTTTGTTCTGCATGGGAATGTGACGCCTAAGACAGGGTCTGTAACATGATCCGCAACGTTGAAAAGATCCGGAAAGGGATACAACACGTGCATGCGATTAGTGTCGTATACGAAAACCTTGATAAAGCTTGAGAAGGTGGAAATAAGGGTGGAAAGGACAACCACAAAAATCAATGCAGCGCGCTGATGTGGATTACAGTTGGTGGGCGGCATGGGTGGTATATTCGGGCTGGAGGACGTGAGCGCATGAAGTAAAGGAGGGTTGGGTGAGGTACATACTTGATGCTTAAAGCCCAGCTTTGTAGCACAATGTAAGTCTAAGCGGGAAACACATCCTTATTACATAGGTCAATAACATGCATCGGAGCACGAACCATCCACGTCCCTGTCGGCAGATACCTATGCTTGTTCACTAAGTTATTTCATCAGAACTTCTACCACGGTACTGACGTTTGTAACTTGGACAGGGTAGCGAATGGTCCCACAAAGAGATTAGTATTGTTGCTGAGTGGGGGGTTAACCGCGGGCGCACTGGACGTGTGCGGTGCAGATTCGCCCTTAGATGCTGCTGAAGGCGTTGGGCTATCGCTCGACATTACACCAGAAGCCGTGGAGTAGGTTGCAAAGTTGAGAAGAAAGCGCCATTACTGAACTAGGTGTTTATGAGGGGACACCAACCTTTGGTGTACATCTTTAATAATCAGTTACGACGGGTATGACATTCCAATGAAAAATGTAACAAACTGATCCGCCAGGGCGCACTGTCGAAGTCGAAACATGTACTAGGTATAAGTGACACCACGGTACCTGATACCAGTAGTAAAACATTATTAGAACAGGGTACGTGATGGAGCCTTAGATGTACTTACCCCTCACTGTTTCGGCCTATGGGCCCAGCATATATTACGACCGGTTCTCCATCGAAGTTACACTGGGAAACCTGTAAAAATGACCATGTCTCTATTGAAGAGATCTGGATCAACAATTGACATTGAGCCAGAGTAACTCTTCAAACGGTTCGAGTTCGCCCATCCGCAGAGGTCATGTCTGTTTAGCAGGGCCAACTTGAAGGGCGGTCCCTGAAAGCCACTCGCCAGGACGTTTCAGTTACCCAGCATTCTGTTGGCACGAACCATGCTTTAAGCTTTAAACTTTGAGCCCCAGAAAACGTTTGGGGACTAATTGTGCCAGGACGAAGCGTCACACAGTCACCGCGTTTTGGCGGTTGAAAATCGGTTTGAAAGTAAATATTAGTCAATGTGGCCGGCCATAAGCTGCCGGCTGACGCGCATGTATATTCGAACCGAGAATAACTGATACGTACGTTATCCAACTGTATCTAGCCGACTGCTCTGTTTGTTCGAGTGCCTCGGCCTGCTTCTGTAAGGCATCGACCAGGTGGATCTAGACCGGGCATTCGAACCCGAGAATAACTGATACCCATGTTATCCAACTGTATCTAGGCGACTACTCTATTGTTTGTTCGATCGCATCAAAACAAACGCCAGTCCATATAAAGAGATCAATAGTATAAAGATGGGTGCGTGGGTGGTTGTGGGGGTGTTTGTGTTTTACGTAATCCTGACTAAGATGCAAACAAACCACGCATCCAACTTTCTACTGACAACGCGCGGTGCAGTGAGCGCCCCTGGTCACGTGACCAGTTCGCGTCCAACGCTGCTGCGCGCGCACCCACCTTCCCTCAACCCTCCTGCTGCCATTTCCTCTGGTTCAACTGGCAACCTCTGGCTCTCCTGCCCACTGTCTCTGTGCCTGCTGGATCTGTCTGTCTGCTGCTGGCTCTCTGCATCTGGATCTCTGTCTGGCTCTCTGTGTCTGGCTCTCTGTGTCTGTTTCTGGCTCTCTCTTTCTCTGCTGGTGGGTCTGTCTGTCACTGCTGGTAACTTTTATTTCTCTACAGTCCCCTCAGGTATTTCTTCCAATATTTTCGCTTTTTTAACTCTTTTTTTACTTCTTTTCAGCCTAGGGTGCTCCTCTCATTGCCTCCCATCTTTCCTGATGCCTCTGGTGTGTTTTCTACTTCTCATATCTGTCATTTCCTGCAATAATTTTCGCTTTTTTATCCTCTTTTTTTTTTCTTTTTCCTTTTCTTCTTCAGTCCATGTTCCTCCTCTCAGTGCTCCCACTTTTCCTGTCAGTCATGGCTGCATCTGGTGTGTGTGTTGCTACCATATTTGTGTTGTTTTGATATTTATTAGGATCAGCTTCTCTCCATGGTAAGTATTGCTATTTCTTGCCATAATTTTCGCTTTTTTAATCTCTTTTTGCCTTTGTTTCTCCTCTCATTGCCTCCCACCTTTCTTGGCCATCATTACAGTCCCTGTTGTGTTTTTTCTGTCATTTCTTCCAATAATTTTCGCTTTTTTATCCTCTTTTTGCCATCTTTTCAGCCCAGGTTCCTCCTCTCTATGCCCCCACCTTTCCTGTCTGTTATTTCTGCATCTGGTGTGTGTCCTGCTATCATATTTTTGTGTTTTTTTTTTATATTTATTAGGATCACCTTCTCTCCATGGTATTTCTTCCAACATTGTCGCTTTTTTAACCACTTTTTGACTTTTTTTCAACCTAGGTTGCTCCTTTCATTGCCTCCCAACTTTCCTTATGCCTCTGGTGTGTTTTCTACATCTCATATCTGTCATTTCCTGCAATAATTTTCGCTTTTTTAATCCTCTTTTCTTTTCTTTTTTTTTTTTTTTTTCTTCAGCCCAGGTTCCTCCTCTCGGTGCACCCACCGTTCCTGTCAGTCATGGCTGCATCTGGTGTGTGTGTTGCTATCATATTTGTGTTGTTTTGATATTTATTGGGATTAGCTTCTCTCCATGGTAAGTATTGCTATTTCTTGCTATAATTTTCGCTTTTTTAATCTCTTTTTGCCTATGTTGCTCCTCTCATTGCCTCCCACCTTTCTTGGCCACGATTACTGCCTCTGGTGTGTTTTTTCCTTATCATATCTGTCATTTCTTCCAATAATTTTCGCTTTTTTATTCTCTTTTGGCCTTCTTTTCAGCCCAGCTTCCTCTCAGTGCCTCCCACCTTGCCTGTCTGCCATTGCTGCATGTGGTGTGTTTCTTGCTATCATATTTATGTTGTTTTGATATTTATTAGGATCAGCTTCTATCCATGGTATTTCTTGCACTAATTTTCGCTTTTTTACCCTCTTTTTGACTGCTTTTCAGCCTATGTTGCTCCTCTCATTGCCGCCCACCTTTCATGGGTATCATTACTGGCTCTGATGTGTTTTTTCCTTATCATTTCCAATAATATTCTCTTTTTTATTCTCTTTTGGTTTATTTTTTTTTATTTTTATTTTTATTTTTATTTTCTGCCCAGGTTCCTCCTCTTAGTGTCTCACAGCCTGTCTGCCATTGCTGCATCTGGTGTGTGTCTTCTATCATATTTGTGTTGTTGTGATAATTATTAGGATCACTGCCTCTTTTTTTAATTGTTATTTAATTTTTTAAATTTTTGTGTATATATGTGTACTGTAGAGTTGTAAAATCAAATATTGAAAAATTTCCTTGACTTTGCTAAAAATTGATGACAACAGCTGCTTGCAGTAAACTCTCTGACATTTATTTATTTCCTCTTGCCCCTACAATAATTTCACTTTTAGGCTCTTGGGGATATGCCATGTATGGAGGACATACTACAGACAAGGGACATGCTACACTTGGTCAAGGCAGGCTATACACAGGGACACACTATACATTGGGGAATGCAGGCTATACACAGGGGCATGCTACTCATGGGGACACACTGCACATTGGGGAACGCAGGCTATACACAGGGACTGTTACGTAGCAAGATTTCCACAAGTCAGAACTAGAAAGGACAACGGCTTCAACTTATATGTTGCGCCCCCAATGAACTATCATCCTAGGTATTTCGGATCGCGAGTCAGAAGTTGGGTCGGAAGGCGGAAGGGGGAGAGACAGAGGTCTTGCAAAACTCACTGTGCTAAGGACAGGAGATAGAGCGAAGGAAATCACATATTGAAGGCGATTATCTGATTGCAGAATAACGAGCATGCATGAGGGGTTGTTATACAAAGAGCTGAGACAACATGTAATAGGGTAGTACTAAGCAAATTCCGGAGGGAGCGGCAGTTGGATAGACATACAGGGTAAACAACTAATTGGGAACAAAGGACTACAAGGGGGTGCAGGGTAGGGTAAAGAACAATGGCAAAAGAACAAGGGGTCAGAAAGTATATCTGACATAACAAAACAACAAGACTCCAAAGGGGGCTGGACATATGGTCTTGCTGTGCTGCGAGGCGAGTCTGGTGGGTCAGAGTAATAGAGTCGAAAGAACAAAGGATATCACAAGGGGCGGGAATGTTGGGATTATTGGAGGGGTGGAATGTGAGTGGAACTGAGTGTCGGAAGTCAGAACTGCATGGTCGTAACAGGGATACGCTACAATGGGGACACACTACACATCCGGGACACACTACACATCCGGGACACACTACACATCCGGGACACACTACACATCCGGGACACACTACACATCCGGGACACACTACACATCCGGGACACACCACAAACAAGGGACATGCTATACATGATATACTTCAGGGGACATGCTGTGCACACAATACTTGAGTGCTTATGCAGAATGGTATGCAATATCAAGACACACTACACTCAGGTAATGCATGCCATAAATGGGGACATGCTACACATGAGGGGCACGCAGACATGGGAGAAATGTGTGGAGACATTACCTACCCAGATGTGTTACTTGGAGCTACATTCAATTGTGATAAGATGCATTTTACTTATCCCAAGTTTCATTTACCCAATGTGTTTGGCCTAACCCCTGGGCAAAGCATGGGTCCCCACCCTAGCAGTGGTCCCAGCGCATCCAGGCTTATACCACAGGTCCCAGATGGTCCTTACCCAGTGGTGTGCCACATCCAGGCATATCCTGGTATGCAGCATAGGAATAGACTTGCAATATGCAGTATTTTCCCATGGGCAGATTTACATTGCACTAATTGGAACAGAGTCCATGTTCTTTAGGCTTTAGGGGAGGGGAATACAACATCTAATATTGTATACAAAGAGGTGCTGCTAAAGCCTGATTAAATATGTAGTTTCATTTCATCAAATAATTCTTTAATTCTATTAACTACCCATGTGCAATGTTAACCTTAACTCACCCGGTGCGAAGCACGGGTCTATTGGCTAGTCATACTAAGATAGGGGACCAACCACCCTGACATAAGCGAGTGCCTAGATCACGTGACGCCCCAAATCGAAAGACTTGGATCTCAATTTTTCAAAAAGTGTGCCAGATAATTCAATTTTGATATAGAGAAGTGCAAATTTTGTATCTAATTACTATACTTTTGATTGACTTGCTAATATATTACTGGGCAAGGGACTCTGCGCATGTTTGACCAATTCGCTGTGTCACGTGGCACGTGACCTCCCAGAATGGCCATCCGTCACTGAGCGCCAACGGCCAAGCGCGGAGAAAGCTGACAAATCATGTCACGTGACGCGCCAGATGTTGCGGTTGGAAAATACAAAATGTGTCCCACGGTTCCAAAACACAAAATAAAGTATTTGGAAAAAATTTCTTAGTCTGCACTTCAAGAGTATATAACTCAGCTACCCTGCATTATTTAGCTAAACCCTTTCCTACAAATTCAAACTAGACATATTGAGAGAAACTCTTAGGTCTCAAATAAGTCAGAACTTACAGCTGTTCTGGGTACATAAGGCGGAGTCTGAATTTTGACTCCATGACAGCCGTTCAGAAAGAAACATGTATACCTCAATAACTAGTGGATAATAAGACCTGATCTTTTGTAATAACTATATATGATATAGTATCTACCATTTAGTACAAAATATATAGCTTATTATGCAGATTCTAATATTCGAAAAAATAGGCTTATATGCACCATTATGATACCAATATAGCATAAGCAGAGGATGTAGCATTCTCAGACTAGAGTAATATACATGTATAAATGTTTGAAAACTAATGGAATTGTATACTGAATGGTTTAGGGAAGGGGGAGGGCTGCATACTAATTGAGCACCTTTCCAGCCTTTTAGCTTTCTACAAGGCCATAAATGCTGATTGTAACACTCTAAACTATTGTATATAACGTATATTTACAATAATTACATGTAACGTATTTTTTCAGGGCTACCTGGACTTCCTATCTCTGCACACACTATTCTCTTTGACACGTAACACGTCACGTGGTGACACGTGATGCTCACGTGATATTACATACTTGTACTTGTACTGGATGCCTCGCTACCTGCCTGAACACCAAATGGAGCATCAAACATACTCTGAAGACCTCTGGAAGCATGTAATTTACCAACGGTTCACGCGGGAGAAGAAGATCGATGACATCACACTTGATCTGAACATGTCAAAACGTGTTGTCGAGCGCATCCTCCAATTGTGGTGTACTACTGGTGAGGTAGTTGTGCAGGGACATGGAAAGACGGGAAATAGAAGGAAGATTATGACTCCAGAGGAAATGGAGGTAAGCATTTCCACTACAGAGTGAAGATGATCATATTTTCTCACTTTGTATATTACTGTAGTTTCTTCTTCGGCTTACAGAGCAGTTCCCTGATCTATACTTGGACGAGATACAAACCATCATGCAGCACCTGTATGGGATAACAGTTGGAATCAGCACCTTATGGGACACAATGACAGACCTTGGTCTCACCTGCAAAAAGGTATGTTCTAATGCTTCGCCCTCTTCTAGTCTACTCATGCTTTCCACAGCTGTCCAAGGTCACTGCCGAGCGCAATGAAAATTTGCGCACTCTATTTGGTTTCAAAATTGGTCATGAGTCCCTGGAGCGTCTTGTGTTTATCGACGAGAGCCGTATTGATTGTCGCACCACATATCGTCTGAATGGATGGGCTCCCAAGGGAAAGAGAGCTTCAGTGAAAGCTAAGTTTGTATGAGGTACTGGGTGAGTGTATATTCCTTTGTGCATCTACTGTTGATTCATTTGGATTATATAGGTATTCTCTCTTACCGGCCCTTAGTGCAGAGGGTATAATATACTCGGATGTGCGGGAAGGGGCTTATGATTCAGCCTCATTTATCCAGTTCATCACCAACCTCATGCCTCATATGAACCCATGGCCTGAGCGCCGCAGTGTGCTTGTCATGGACAATTGCGCTATTCACCATGCAGCAGAAGTCTCAGAAATTTGCCAGGAGCGGTAAGTCATTTACTGTTGTTTTTTATGTTTCAATGGAGGCTAAGCATTTTAACAGTGGTGTATGGCTATACTACTTGCCGCCTTATTCACCGGACCTCAACCCAATTGAAGAAGCCTTTTCATATCTGAAATCTTACCTCAGGCATCATGGGGATACCTTTCGGCAGGCGGTTGATGCTAAAGACCAAGGTTCTGTACTATTGTTCTTTCACAGTGCCCTTGCCACCATTACTGCAGAGCATTGTGAGGGCTGGATGACACATTCAAGGTATTTGTAGAAATAAGTATCCTGCTGTAGAAACATTGTGACAATATTTGTTGTTATAATGTGTAACTGTACAGCATACTTGTTATATGATGCTTTATGTGATGGTGCAATGAATAGTGTGTTTGTCAGCTCAGTATTTGTGCTAGGATAGATTAGCAAGGATTATCAGGGGATGCCCTCCTCTCCAGTTCTGCTTCTGCTTCCCATCTGGCCACTTCTGCTCTCAGAACAGTATGTTCATGAAAACAACATACCAACATGGGCCTCACAGCCCCCACATAGCCTCCAGCCTCCCAGACCAGAGCTGAGGTGTCTGCATTGCTGGTAATGCACCTAGGTGCTGGTGGTATGGCTAAGTATGCCACCACGAGGAGCAGCCACATGGTAAAGCCACCCACATGAGGTGATGAAGAAGATGTGGCAGTAAGACTGTTGACAAAAGCAGAAAATATGCCAACACCCCATGCTGTGGTACACAAATCACCTGACACAAGGAAGACAACATGACATGTTCATCCAAAAAAGGCAGAAACCACCCATACATGTAATACGTACTGATTATGTCCAGGATCACTGACCCATATAAGCTGTACAAATATGTTCATCCTTCTGAAGTTGTGTCCAGTATTGGTGGTATGAGAGGAATGGCTAGCATTGCCACCATGTTCAAATATTGTAGGGAGGAGCTTGAAGTACAGAAGGGTATACTACAGGAGACATCTGTGCTCTTATGCTAGCCTTTGATCAATGCATACTGATGCTTATGGGACAGCTTCATCAATACTGTAGCGAGGTAATATGCTTCTGCTTTGGCCTGCAGGTCCTATCAAGCTTCCCATTGGTGCTTGGTATGTTCTTGTATATATGGATAGATTCAGCATATTAATGTAGTAACTTGGTATGGACACAGTGGAATATTATAGACCAGTATTTCAATGGATGGAACCTTCAGGAGACTATTTAGTATTCTATAATCAACACTAGTAATATAAGGGAAAGCTACCTATTTTACGAAGGTACACTAATAAACTCACCTCCTCAGTGATAGTCAACACTGCGGAGGGGAGGCTGCACATGGGCCTGTTTCACTTGCATGTACTTGGTTCCGGCCATTTATATAAGCACCTGTCAGGCAATGGGATTGCCTAGGAACATAATTTAGGCACCCGTCATGCAGAACACAATGTTGGGTTTGAAGTCTGGTGCACATATCATTGAAATATATTCAATGTAATGGCTCTGCAATCCCTTGACATTGAATACTTAGCAGTAAAGCCAAAGTCATGCTTGCCGGAGGCTTCAATGATTTTGTCAAAGAGGGATCATGTGAATTTGCAAAGATGAAGGCCATGAGCAACTAGGGCTGCACACCGTCCATATTACAGCTACGGCCGTATAATGTATAGCAAGTTGACAGATACGGCAGACTGTATACTGTCCATAGATCAACACCTCACCCCTCTGACGGTATGTACGGTACAGGTACGGTACCGTCCGTATTATGGTTGATGGATTCATATGGTTGATCTATTATAGCTTGGCCTAAACTTAGAGCAGTTGTGAGAATTCCTTACTGCATGCGACCGGCAGCAAAACTATATTGATAATATCACACCCAGCTGCTCGCTACGGTGTGTGCACGCGTGGCGGAATGTCAGCAGGGGGTGAATGGGAGCATGAGCGCCACGTAAATCTGGCCTGCCTACCAGCAGTAGCGCCCATCGGAGGATGTATTTTTGGGCTCGGCTACAAGGTTTTTGGGGTTTTCCCATTGCATACCATATACCATACCATTGGCAGCACACACAGACCCTTGACAATACAGGTGCCGTGGCCATAATATGGCACCATACAGCCGTGGTTGTATGGCATGGTGTGGAGCCCTATGAGCAACTCCATAACCAACCGCTGCATTATCCATGATCCTACAATACCACCAGGGATAATGATTTTTTCAGACTTTATCTGGGAATCCTGATAATAGCTCCCTGGATGAACATACCAATTGGCTGCCTCAGCAGACAGGCACAGAGACAGTGAACTCCTTTCCAAGTGCCTGCATATATGCTATTTTATCACTGTATGACTTAGCTTGCAACACTTTTACTACTATTACTTGATACTCTACACTGCTCCAAAAGTGAAAGCTTTAGGAAATCCTTTCCACTGCTGAACACCGTTTCCTTGTCAACTTAGTCATGTGGCTGATACCAAACGCTGACAGACGCAGCTTTTTCTTTTTTTATTTTATTTTTATTTTATTTTTTTTTATTTTTTTTTCTTTTCATGCATATATCATGTACCAAGGTGCACATCATCACACTCATTCCCTGAAAGCCCCAACTGATATTTTCATCTAAATACCAAGTCACAGGTTTGTGCTGTATCGAAATGTATTACCAAAACATCTAATATCTGGCTTTCTTGGACCTCTGCCTGTCATCATCCTCAGCACCTACCGCAAAACCATACCGCTTCCCCGCCACTTCAAGCTGTTCCAAAATAAACACTGCATCAACCATCTTGAGACTATACCCAACCTTCAAGTTCGCAAGCAATAGTCTCGCGAGGCTGCTAATGAGCATATCCATCGACTCTTCCTTGGCAAACTTCTGTCGCAGAAAATCCCACCTCTTGTACGCAAGGCGCTGCATCTCCAAGTGCGTGATCCACTCCCCGATGGTGGGGGTAGGCGAGTCGTCCACTGGTGCATTGTCGTCCGGACTTGCCACATGATCACTGGGTGATGGGGAGCGGCCCCGTTTGGGACGAGAGTGGTGAGACGCCTGTAGATGCTGAAAGATGTCAGCAGGGAAATTGATGTGGATGGGGGGAACGGCAGGCATAACAGGAGGAGCGGCGTCACGATGCATGCTAGTGGGTGGCTCGCTATAATGCCGCGCGCCACCTCGACGAAGGACTGGGGCACTGCTGCCATCTTGGGTGTGGAAAAACTTGAAATACTCAATCTTGGGAGGGGTGTTGATGTCCATGCCGCTTGTACCACCTATCTATTAAAATGTTAGCGCATGAAATAAAAAAGAGATCAGAGAAAACCTTACGAGCTCTAATACCCAGGAAAGTTCGCCCTTGAAGTTCAGTACCTTGTGGTGGCCCCTCAATGCACGCGCCATACATATTGACTTGGGGTGCTGGTCACAGGACCAGGCTTCCCTGAGCCTCCCAAGTTCCTCCTGGAATCGCGCTGACCTGGCCATATCAGCTGCACCTAGCTTTTCCACCAACTCAGACTCAATGGCTGCATCGTCTGGAAGAATCGTTGTCCACATCAGTTTCGATTTGGGACTCCTGTTCCTCAAGAATCGTACTGAGCGCCACAGTAGTAATAGGGCCAGGGGCAGGGGCAGGGGCACCGCTCGCAGCAGGGGTGGCCTTGGGAGCAGCGGTTGTGGCCTTGGGAGCAGTAGAGGGACGAACCGGAGGGGGCTTAGATGGTATCCTCGCTGTCTCTGAGCCGGTCACCGGCTTGGAGACCAGTTTTGCGTCACTTGACTGGAGTAAATGCCTGGAAGGGGTCCTGGATCGACGTCCCTCGACTATGTGTGAGGGATCTACCACATCCCGCTCATGGGTTTTTGGTTTGCTGGGAGGCGGCTCCCCGGGTGGTTTGGTGGTTACTTTGCCCTTTTGATGGGCCATTAGACAGAAAAAAGTGGTCTGATAGAAGCTGAGCAGAGAAACGATGGGTGGGGAAAACAGGAAGTAAGAGGAAGGTGGCAAGGCCACGTTGCAGCACGAGGCTTCGTGCAGTCACGTGACCTAATCGTGCTACATCGCATGATCCAGCAGGTTTATGAAGTCAAGGAAAGCCTGAAAAAAATACGTTACATGTAATTATTGTAAATATACGTTATATACAATAGTTTAGAGTGTTACAATCAGCATTTATGGCCTTGTGGAAAGCTAAAAGGCTGGAAAAGTGCTCAATTAGTATGCAGCCCTCCCCCTTCCCTAAACCATTCAGTATACAATTCCATTAGTTTTCAAACATTTATACATGTATATTACTCTAGTCTGAGAATGCTACATCCTCTGCTTATGCTATATTGGTATCATAATGGTGCATATAAGCCTATTTTTTCGAATATTAGAATCTGCATAATAAGCTATATATTTTGTACTAAATGGTAGATACTATATCATATATAGTTATTACAAAAGATCAGGTCTTATTATCCACTAGTTATCGAGGTATACATGTTTCTTTCTGAACGGCTGTCATGGAGTCAAAATTCAGACTCTGCCTTATGTACCCGGAACAGCTGTAATGTATGTGGGTGGAATTGAGGATGTCAGAAGGTGGCCTGCTCGCTTACATAAAGGGTGGTTGGTTCCTGGTGTCCCCTATCTTACTCAACGCACGTACTACTATACTAACTTCGTACGGTTTAAGCAGTACTAAACTCTGCTTAAACCGTATCCAGTAGACGCAAGGTGCCCAGAGCCAATCTGGGTGATCACCGACGGATCAAAAGCCAGCGTCGGTGCGGTCTACGGCCAAGGTCCCGACTGGAAAACTTGTCGACCAGCCGGCTTCTTGTCAAAGAAGTTCAGCGTTGCTCAGCAACACTATCAGACTCACGAGCACGAGACGATCGCGGTGCTCGAGGCTCTCATGAAATGGGAGGACAAACTGCTGGGGCGAAGGTTCACCCTTGTCACAGACCACAAGGGACTCGAATACTTCGAGACCCAAAAGAGCCTATCTGACCGACAGGTCAGATGGTGGGAGTTTCTCTCCCGGTTCAATTTCAACACCATTCATGTTGACGGTGTAGAGAACAAGGTAGCGGACTGCCTGTCGCGCTAGTACAAGAGCGACACGGGTGACGACAATCACCCGGACCACGTCTCCGTGAACACGGATGCGCGTGTAGATCCGGACGGTGAGTTATTGCCCACCGACCGGCATGTCGAGCTGCGAACAGCGGCGACAAGACGATCTAAACACCTCACTGAGAAGGCAGAGGGGAGAGTAACGGAAGCCGCCGCATTAAACGAGGGCTCACCAGAGCCTGTGAACGTCGCTGCATCCAGCGACGACGACGATGACGTCAAAGCCATCGACGCAGGGAACGACAGCGCACCCCTGCGCCGGATTGTCGAGCAAGGCGTAGACCTGTCTAAGGTCCTACGAGACGCGTACCATAGGGACACCATGTTCACAAAGATCATGGCGCACCCGGATGTGCACCCGAGATTTGGGATCCGGGACGGGCTGATCTGGACTAAGAATCAACTCAAAAGAGACATCATTGCCGTCCCCCGCTCTGTTCTTCAAGGGGGAAGGAAGCTGATCGAAATTATCATCGATCGGGCACATCAGATAGTCGGCCACTACGGCCATCTGAAGACTTCAAACTACGTTCGAAGAGCATATTGGTGGCCAGGCATGAGCCCCGACATAGAAGCGTTTTGCACATTGTGCACAAGGTGTCAGATGATGAAAACCGGACTACAATGGCCCAAAGGCCTACTACACAGCCTACCCATTCCAGATAGGCCGTGGCAGTCGATTGGCATCGACTTCATGGGGCCCCTGCCCAGATCCAATGACTGTGACTACCTGATGGTAGTCATCGACCGACTAACGTCACTCGTACACCTCGTACCAACCACGACGAGCGTGTCAGCCAAGGGAGTAGCCTGGCTGTTTCTGAAGGAGGTCATCCAACTACACGGAGTTCCCAACTCCATCGTCTCGGACAGAGACTCAAAGTTCACGTCGATTTTCTGGTGTGAACTACAGTGACTCATGGGGACTAAGCTCCTCATGTCAACTGCCTTCCATCCACAAATGGATGGAGCAACCGAGCGGGCAAACCGCTCGATTGGCCAGATATTGTGCGCGGTCGTTAGAGACGATCAGAAGGATTGGGCAGTGAAATGCCCAATGGTTGAGGTCGCCCTCAACAGCAACGTCAGTGCGACCACAGGGTTCGCACCTTTCGAGCTGAACCACGGCTATATGCCGCGGATAGACCTCCCCATAGACGCGGACACCCCGTTCAAAGGGGTGGCCCGGTTCGCACATCAGGCAAAATGGAACCTGATGGCGGCACACGATGCAATCATAGAGCATCGAGTGACGCAAACGTTTCATGCAAATAAGAAACGTATGGCGAGCGACAGATACGTGGCCAACGACCGCGTCTACCTCTCGACACAAAACTTAACTCTCCCGAAAGGAAGAGCCAGAAAGCTAGTCCCGCGGTACATCGGACCGTACCGCGTCGTTGAGGCTCACAACGATGCCTCGACGGTGACCCTCGATCTTCCCGATGAGCTGAAAAGCCGTCGCATTTCACCGGTTTTCCATTCCAGCCTCGTACGGCGATACGAAGCTAACAACGACAAATTATTCCCTCGTCGTGAGGCCAAGTCATTTTATGACTTTGGAGCAAATGACGACGAGGAGTGGCTTGTCAACGAGATTATCGCACATCGATGGATAAACTCGACGGACCTGGAATTCCAGGTCCGTTGGACCCTAGGTGACGTGACATGGGAACCTATGTTGTCCTGCAAGGACCTGGAAGCCCTGGATAGCTACTTAGAGCTTCGGGGGGTGGGCAAGCCACGCGACCTCCCCAGACGCCGCTAGACGCATCTGTCACGTGCAGACCACGTGACGCACTGGCCACGGCGCGGTTAAATTTTCACCTCGGATCTTTCCGAGGGCGCATCGCTTCTTGGAAGCTACCACCACCATCATCTACCCACGAAGATGATGCCCCCCAAAGATGGGATGGACGTTGGCCCGTCAACGTCCACAACACGAGCAACGGCCCCAAGACAAGGGGCCGCGGACATTCTCCGTGCTCCGGTAGACCAGGAGCACTGGACTATCGTGGGATGGGAGGACGCCCTCGCCATCATCCACCGGGACGATTGCGCGACGTGCACGGACTATGCCGTGCACCTAAGGGCAGCGACAGGCACCCGCAAGGTCAAACTGCGGGACGAAGACATCGGCGACACCGTCGATGCAGCGTGGGGATGGCTCCCAAGGGGCATCGTGCGTGACGCGCGAGAGGAGCCCCTCCGGGACGTCCACGACCTCAAAAAAGAGGTCAAGGAGCTAGAACGCGCGGTCGAGGACCGCAACGACGCACTCGCGACCGAGCGCGCCAGGACCAAGGAGCTGGAGCAACAGCTGAGTGCAGCCCAGCTCCAGGTTACCCTGGTCCACGCTGCCTCAAAAAGGCCGCGACATGACCCAGCCACAGACCCAGTGGCCGGGCCATCTTCACCTCGCGCGACGGCGCCATTGCCGGCGCGCGCAACGTCGGGGCTCGCGTCCCGATTGTCGGCGCCGACGCCGACCACGACAACAACGGAAGGGCAGAGCGCACCTTCCGACTCTGCGTACGGCGTCCCTGATGGATGGGACTCCGACTCGTCCGTCTGGAAGGCGTACGACCCCGAACGGGCACAGCGGCTGGCAGAGCAGCCAAAGAAGAAGCGCAAGAAATTGCGCGGCCCCATCCACAATGTCAATGGGCTAGCCATTGCGAAGGAAAGTGAGATCAGCGCTTACATGGTGGCGTCATCGTCGCACACCATCCACAACCCCGCCCTTCAGTGGCGGATAGCTCAGGTCGAGGCCCAGTACATCGGGCCTGGCGTGGCCCTACCGCCGCCGACGGGGACAGTTGAGTCGGCTTATCCTCCCTACCCGGGGGAGGGAAGGCTCATCCCACTCGGAGATCCACCAATCTCCGAGACGGGCCTCCTACCACGACCGGTAGGAAAGGCCCAACAACGTCGTACCCAATGGTACGACGTTTGCCCGCTCGACGAACCCCGCTTCGTCGAACTCATAGCGTGGGCAAAAGAAACGCCGCAGATCGCGCGTACACGCGAGATGATCGGCGTATTCAAATGTATCGAGCGCGAACAACGCGCTCGCAATCCCAAAAGGGATTGTCTCATGATAGCAGGTGGTACCCCGCACGATATTGCGGCCATCCTGAAGGGTTGGATACACAACCCCGAGGGAATTCCATCCACCATCCGTGACAATGCAGATGGCACCTTCAACCTAGACGATATGGATGTCTGGATGTGGTTGAAGGCCCTTGCACCCCGGGTCAAAGGGGTCGCATCACCACTCAGGGCGAGACTACTTGACCTCTTCGGTTCGACTGACCAATGGTTGAGCCTCGTCGACGCCAGGGAAGTGCTGACGCCTCAGAGCACCACCCTGCGGCTCTCAATCACGGGCCCATTCCCTGTGGAGGGCCGAGCCGGCCCTGACATCCCACTCGCGGAGATCGCGAGATGGTTGGCCCGCTACGCGGGGGTCACTCGTGAGCGAGCAGCGCGCATTGAACATTACGTTCAGCGCAGCATCACCGGCGCGGCATTCAGCGCCGCCGCCCGTGAGGGTCAACAAAAGGTCATTGAGACCAGCCACGTGAGGGCCGCAGTGCCGCGACCCCTCACTCACGCTCAGCTCGACCGAGAGCTGGCGCGCTTCCGGCCCCCTCCTCAAACGGAGGACCCAGCCGTCGAGGCTATGCTCCGTGAGGACACGGGCCCCAGCGCCCAAGCGGAGACCGTCACCAGTGGTGAGGCCGACAAGCCTCCCCCAATCACCACCGACGACACGGAGATGCCCCCGGAGGAGTCACGTGCTCCTCCGGCCCCATACGACGACGACACCGTCGTATCGGCCACTCTAGAGGATTCCCTCATGGACGACCTCTATGAGTAGTAGTCAACCCCTATAGTTATCTATAGAGGGGGAGGGTGTAAATAACCTGTGTATCTACATGTACAATAGTTATTACATAATCCCAGTGGGCCCCTTAGGGACCCACTGTATAGTTTATGCGTGGGAACCGGCCAGCGGTTCCCATCGCATCTTACTCTTACCTGTCACTACGTAGCATTCAGAATACCACTCATTGGTCAAGTTCTGCAGTGCCCTTGTGATACAAGGTCCTAAGATCGACATCTTTACACCTGTAAGGCCCCGATCCTGCGTCAAGTAGACACAAGGTGCCCAGAGCCGATCTGGGTGATCACCAAGATCACAAGCCGGCGTCGGTGCGGTCTACGGCCAAGGTCTGGACTGGAAAACTTGTCGACCAGCCAGCTTCTTGTCAAAGAAGTTCAGCGTTGTTCAGCGGTTCACCCTCGTCACGGACCACAAAGGGCTCGAGTACTTCGAGACCCAGAAGAGCCTATCTGACCGACAGGTCAGATGGTGGGAGTTTCTCTCCCGGTTCAATTTCAACACCGTTCATGTTGACGGCATAGAGAACAAGGTAGCGGACTGCCTGTCGCGCTACTACGAGAGCGACACGAGTGATGACAATCACCCGGACCATGTCTTCGTGAACGCGGATGCGCGTTTGGACCCGGCCGGTGAGTTATTGCCCACCGACCGGTATGTCGAGTTGCGAACAGTGGCAACAAGACGCTCTAAATGCCTCGCTGCAGAGGCGAGAGTAACGGAAGCCGCCGCATTAAACGAGGGCTCACCAGAGCCCGTGAACGTCATCGCGGGGCGCGGCGATGACGATGACGTCAGAGCCATCGCCGCAGGAAATGACAGCGCGCCCCTGCGCTGGATCGTCGAACAAGGCATAGACCTGTCTAAGGTCCTACAAGACACGTACCACAGGGACACCATGTTCACAAAGATCATGGCGCACCCGGACGCGCACCCGAGATTTGGGATCCGGGACGGGCTGATCTGGACTAAGAATCAACTCAAAAGAGACATCATTGCCGTCCCCCGCTCTGTTCTTCAAGGGGAAGGAAGCTGATTGAAATTATCATCGATCGGGCACATCAGATAGTCGGCCACTACGGCCATCTGAAGACTTCAAGCTACGTTCGAAGAGCATATTGGTGGCCGGGCATGAGCCCAGACATAGAAGCGTTTTGCACATTGTGCGCGAGGTGTCAGATGATAAAAACCGGACCACAATGGCCCAAAGGCCTACTACACAGCCTACCCATTCCAGATAGGCCGTGGCAGTCGATTGGCATCGACTTCATGGGGCCCCTCCCCAGATCCAATGACTGTGACTACCTGATGGTAGTCATCGACCGACTAACGTCACTCGTACACCTCGTACCAACCACGACGAGCGTGTCAGCCAAGGGAGTAGCCTGGCTGTTTCTGAAGGAGGTCATCCGACTACACAGAGTTCCCGACTCCATCGTCTCGGACAGAGACTCAAAGTTCACGTTGATCTTCTGGCGTGAACTCCAGCGACTCATGGGGACTAAGCTCCTCATGTCAACTGCCTTCCATCCCCAAACGGATGGAGCAACCGAGCGGGCAAACCGCTCGATCGGCCAGATATTGCGCGCGGTCGTCAGAGACGATCAGAAGGATTGGGCTTTGAAATGCCCGATGGTTGAGGTCGCCCTCAACAGCAACGTCAGTGCGACCACAGGGTTCGCACCTTTCGAGCTGAACCACGGCTATATGCCGCGGATAGACCTCCCCATAGCCGTGGACACCCCGTTCAAAGGGGTGGCCCGGTTCGCACATCAGGCAAAATGGAACCTGATGGCGGCACACGATGCAATCATAGAGCATCGAGTGACGCAAACATTTCACGCAAATAAGAAACGTATGGCGAGCGACAGGTACGCGGCCAACGACCGCGTCTACCTTTCGACACAAAACCTAACTCTCCCGAAAGGAAGAGCCAGAAAGCTAGTCCCGCGGTACATCGGACCGTACCGCGTCGTCGAGGCTCACAGCGACGCCTCGACGGTGACTCTCGATCTTCCTGACGAACTGAAAAGCCGTCGCATTTCACCGGTCTTCCATTCCAGCCTCGTACGGCGATATGAGGCTAGCAACGACAAATTGTTCCCTCGTCGTGAGGCCAAGTGATTTTATGACTTCGGAGCAAATGACGACGAGGAGTGGCTCATCGACGAGATTATCGCACATCGATGGATAAACTCAACGGACCTGGAGTTCCAGGTCCGTTGGACCCTAGGCGACGTGACATGGGAACCCATGTTGTCCTGCAAGGACCTTGAAGCCCTAGATAGCTATCTAGAGCTTCGGGGGGTGGGCAAGCCACGCGACCTCCCCAGACGCCGCTAGACGCATCTGTCATGTGCAGACCACGTGATGCGCCGGCCACGGCGCGGTTAAACTTTCGCCTCGGATCTTTCCGAGGGCGCATCGCTTCTTGGAAGCAACCACCATCATCTACCCACGAAGATGATGCCCCCCAAAGATGGGATGGACGTTGATGCGTCAACGTCCACAACACGAACTACGGCCCCGAGACAAGGGGCTGCAGACATTCTCCGTGCTCCAATAGACCAGGAGCACTGGATGATCGTGGGATGGGAGGACGCCCTCGCCATCGTCCACCCGGACGATTGCGCAACATGCGCGGACTACGCCGCACACCTTAGGGCCGCGACCGGCACCCGCAAGGTCAAATTGTGGGATGAAGACATCGGCAACGCCATCGATGCAGCTTGGGGATGGCTCCCAAGGGGCATCGCGCATGACGCACAAGAAGAGCCCCTCCCGGACATCCATGACCTTAAAAAGTAGGTCAAGGAGCTGGAACGCACGGTCGAGGACCACGACGACGCGCTCGCAACCGAGCGCGCCAGGATCAAGGAACTGGAACAACAGCTGAGCGCAGCCCAGCTCCAGGTTACCCTGGTCCACGCTGCCTCAAAAAGGCCGCGACATGACCCGGCCACGGACCCAGTGGCCGGGCCATCATCACCTCGTGCGACGGCGCCGATGCCGGCGCGCGCAACATCGGCGCTAGCGTCCCGATTGTCGGCACCGACCCCGACAGCGACAACGACGGAAGGGCAGAGCGCGCCTTCCGACTCTGCGTACGGTGTCCCAGATGGATGGGAGTCCGACTCATCCGTCTGGAAGACGTACAACCCCGAACGGGCACAGCGGCTGGCAGAGCAGCCAAAGAAAAAGCGCAAGAAATTGCGCGGCTCCCCCCACACCGTCAATGGGCTAGCCATTGCGAAGGAAAGCGCGATTAGCGCTTACCTAGCGGCGTCATCGTCGCACACCATCAACAACCCCGCCCTTCAGCGGCGGGTAGCTCAGATCGAGGCCCAGTACATCGGGCCTGGCATGGCCCTGCCTCCGCCGGCGGGGACAGTTGACCCTCCCTACCCGGGGGAGGGAGTGATCATACCACTCGGAGACCCACCAATCTCCGAGACGGGCCTCCTACCACGGCCAGTAGGAAAGGCCCAACAGTGTCATACTCAATGGTACGACGTCTGCCCGCTCGACGGCCCATGCTTTGTCGAACTCATAGCACAGGCAAAAGAAACGCCGCAGCTCGCGCATACACGCGAGATGATCGGCGTATTCAAACGCATCAAGCGCGAACAACGCGCTCGCAATCCCAAAAGAGATTGTCTCATGATAGCGGGCGGTACCCCGCACGACATCGCAGCCATTCTGAAGGGTTGGATACACAACCCTGAAGGGATCCCATCCGCCATCCGTGACAACGCGGATGGCACCTTCAACCTAGACGACATGGACGTCTGGATGTGGTTGAAGGCCCTTGTGCCCTGGGTCAAAGGGGTCGCATCACCTCTCAGGGCGAAGCTACTCGACCTCTTTGGCTTGACAGACCAATGGTCAAGCCTCGTTGATGCCAGGGAAGTGCTGGCGCCTCAGATCACCACCCTGCAGCTCTCAATCACGGGCCCGTTCCCTGTGGAGGGCCGAGCCGGCCCCGACATCCCACTCGCGGAGATCGCGAGATGGTTGGCCCGCTACGCGGGAGTCACTAGCGAGCGAGCGGCGCGCATTGAACATTATGTTCAACGCAGCATCACCGGCACGGCATTCAGTGCCGCCGCCCACGAGGGCCAACAAAAGGTCATCGAGACCAGCCACGTGAGGGCCGCGGTGCCGGGACCCCTCACTCACGCCCAGCTCGACCGAGAGCTGGCGTGCTTCCGACCCCCTCCTCAGACTGAGGACCCGGCCGTTGAGGCCATGCTCTGCGAGGACACAGGCCCCAGCACCCAAGCGGAGACCGCCGCTAGTGGTGAGGCTGATCAGCCTCACCCAATCACCACCGATGACGCGGAGGTGCCCCCGGAGGAGTCACGCACTCCACCGGCCCCGTACGATGACGACGTCATTGTATCGGCCACTCTAGAGGACTCCCTCATGGATGACCTCTATGAGTAGTAGTTAACCCCTATAGTTGTCTATAGAGGGGGAGGGTGTAAATAACCCGTGTATCTACATGTACATTAGTTATTATATAATCCCAGTGGGCCCCTTAGGGACCCACTGTATAGTTTATGCGTGGGAACCAGCTAGCGGTCCCCATCGCATCTTACCCTTACACTGTCACTACGTAGCATCAGAATACCACACATTGGTCAAGTTCTGTCATGCTCTTGTGACTTAAGGCTTAAGATAGACACCTTTACAGACACCTTGCTTACCGAGTCCACGACGTTCATGATCGCGTCGTAGCCGTGAGACTCTGGGAGTTCAACGATGAAGCCGACACTGATGGTGTCCCAGTGGGATTCTGGA
>WHVA01000828.1:0-31076 GCA_015179125.1 Gautieria morchelliformis
TTCTACGCCTCGCCTCTTACGCTAAAACTTCGCCTCTTATTCGTTTACCTCCGAAGTTGGGACTCGTGCGTAGGGTCGGCGCAGCACATAAGCTGAAGCCAAGTCCCTCTCCGACTTCCCCATCCAAACCTCGCCCTGTAACCTCGGACCTTGCCTCGGGTTTCGTTCCCGACCTCGGCCAACCTTACGACGGATCGTACCGTAACATAAACCTTGCATGCAGATGGCTTGGCTCCTGGCTCAAGCTCAATTGCGTGGTCCCATATCCTGCGTTCAGGAAGTGAATCAAAGGACTCTTTAGCAAAGACATCCTCGAAGTCATGGAGGTAAGGAGGGATGAGTTCCTTTTCCGCTGGGGGTACACTGGGAAGGTCCTTCTCGGCTAGCTGCTGTGAAGTGGTTGTGGCAGCTGCGATAATGGGTACAGGTACATTGGGCGTGGACACAGTCGCAAACAGGCGGTCGCCTGGCTCCAGAAGGGGCTCAACATCACCTGGCTCGTCTCCTTCTGTGTCGCCCTCTTCCTCTTCCACCATCTGAGGCAGGGGGCCGATGCGGCACGCACGTATCCTCGCCTCCTCTCTCCGCTCTTCACGCAATGTTGCTCTGCAGGTGTGGCACTGCACAGGGCATCTATTCAGTGTCACCTCCTGCGTTCGCCAGTTAACCTCCGGGTTGTGCTCCCGGAGCCATGGATAGCCAAGGATCATCTTGTGCTTCCCAAGGTTTGTAACAGCAAAGACAGCACGTTCAGAGTGGTCACGGAATCGCAGGATGACATCAACAACATTGTGAATTGCTCCACCCTCATTGGGAGTGCCATCAACATTGTACACAGGGGCAGGGCGTGTGAGTGATCGCATGGTTAATTTCTCAGTGGCGACAAATTCGCTGTCGATGAACAACCCAGTCGCACCACTGTCAAGGAGTGCAGTCACCCCTTTGACTTCAGCAGTGTCTGTTGTCTGGATCTCTACCTTGAGGTTCAGCAAATTTGGAGAGGGGACGGATGCGACCAGGAAGTGCTTGGGAAGGGCTCGCTCCCAACGTTTCAATCGTGGTGAAGGACCTTTTGGAATGTTGGCGGTTGATGTGTCTTTATCGCTTGCTGTGTGCGACCCAGTCTTTGACACAGGAATTGTATCTTCAGTATCTGGGGCTATTGACAGAGCAGCAAAGGGATTGGACAGGGGCAGTGAGGGCACATCTCTCACTCGCTGCACGACACAAAATCCTCCGCATCATCTTTCTCTACCTCTTCCTCAGTGACATCTCGCACATCTGCAGCAACCATCCAGTGCTCCAGCAGCTCCTCGCGTTCATCAGCTGTCATGTAGCGGATGTCGTAGGCCTGCGGGCATTCTCGCGCAAGTGTCCGACCTTTCCGCAGCGCCGACAGGTGAGTGGCTGTGGGAATCGCTTCTTCGCGCATCCACGTCCATCGGAGCAGGCCCAGAGGCATTTGGAAGGGGCGTGGGCACTGGCATAATCGCTGGCCTCGAAGAGGGCTGACTGGTGAACCTGGTGTGTGATTCACCTGCCTTGCGAAAAACTGGCGGTGGGGGAGGGCCACTGTTTGTCACCCTAGGTCCCTGGAACGCTTGGTTGGCTGCACGCGTGAGTGCAACTGTTCTCGCTGCCCATACCATGCAGAAGGGTTGTCGTCCTTTGGCCTGCCATCCAACATCAATGCGATGCGACTTTGGATTGCAGGTTCGAGACCTTGGCGGAACTTCATCACAATTGATCGCCCATCTGTGTATTCGGCTTTCTCAACCAGCTCTTCAAACCCATCGATGTATTCATCAACTGAACGCTTGCCCTGGTGGTACTGGCGCGATTCCAGTTGGTTCATTGCATCGGTGGCCTCGTGTGGGGGGTAGAACTGCTGGCGAAATGCTTCAACAAAATCCTTCCAGGTCGCATAGAGCGGCACGCCACGCTTTGCTTCATGAGTGAATGCGCAAGTGGCAAAAGTCGCAGCCCTGCCTGTTTTCATGAAGGACATCGCCCAAAGGATCTGCGGCTGCTCGTCTGGGAAGTCACTCGCACACACGCCCAGGTAGAGGCTGCACGACTGGATGCACTTTGAGGAGGCGCGAACGCGACCAGGGAGTCCAGCCATCAGCCCAGTGGTCGTAGCCTGCAGGGTGTTCAACCTTGTCTCCAGATCTTGTTTTTCCTGCCTCTCCCTCATCAACTCTTGCTCTATCACCGCCAAGCGGTCCAAAACTTCAGCAGCAGATGGCAAGCCGTCCATGGTAAGTGTTAGAGGGTGTCAGGGTATGAGAAAGGATTGCTAAAATCACTGCTTTCGAAGGGTGTTTCGATTCGAAGTCAGGCGATTTTGCAACCGGTGCTCTAGAGAGAGTTTTCTACTATAAGGGCAACCTGGGCAGACGCTCTACACTCAAGCGGCGAACTGGCAAAGGGGGATCCAAAGTGAGATAGAGAACTATATACAGGACATAGACATACCTGGCGAAGGGGGATCCAAAGAGAAAACTCTAAGGAACCCCTTCGCCACCTAACTACGACTATAAGCAAACGCGGGCATGCTAGCCCGATCACCGAATCCCTGAGTTACATAAGCAATCATGCCGGCGATAACAGGGCTGGACAGATAAGGAAGGAATGATGTCGGAAGGGGCCGGAACAGAAAGGGAAATAAATGGAACACAAGGCAAAAGGATGCTAAAGGCTAGGAGAAGCTCAGGGGCCACCAACAACACGCTGCGATGATGCAGTGTGCGACCACGAACAGTGCAATCATGCGCACAGTGCGATCATGCACAGTGCAGTCATGCACAGTGCGACCCTACACAGTGCGATCGTACACAGTGCGATCTTGCACAGTGCGATCATGCACAGTGCGATCGTACACAGTGCGATCATGCACAGTGCGATCATGCACAGTGCGATCATGCACAGTGCGGTCATGCACAGTGCGATCTTGCACAGTGCGATCTTGCACAGTGTGATTGTACACAGTGCGATTGTACACAGTATGTGTGATTGGTGTTCCCCTGACAATCGCAGTGATGTTGTCCACTTTGCCCTCCATAGACCCCATACATTCGCTTTGAACCCTTGGCGCGCAGCCGCCACACTGCATGAAAGGGACTCAGTCATAAGTAGCGAGGGTAGGTCACTCGCCTGGCTGCTATCTCCCTCTGCTGCTTTCTTCGCCTCCTTGTCAGCCTCCTCGTTTCCATCTACGTCGTCGTGGCCCAATATCCAGGTGAGCTTTAGTTTGGTTTTCCATCGTCTGGTTGGGGTAGCGACTTTGTTGGCGAGTTCGTGTAGAAACATGGTTATGTGTCCATGTCTATGGGAGGGAGAGGGAGGTGGGAGATATGAAGCGTGGGACGGAAAGGTGTTCACGGTGTTGAGTGAGGGGAGGTGAAATGAGGGCATTCAATGGAATAGCGATAAAATGTCTGATCTTGAGATAGGACGGTGGATGGTGTAAAAGAATGGACGGGATGACATGTACATACCATGCAACAACAATGTCCGTGTCCATGTCTGTGTCATGCTCCTTGTTGTAACTATTGAGATGAGCATGTTTGTCTTAGTTTGGTGGGGTGTGAGTGGCACACAATGAAACCTCTCTTCCCTCAGAATTATCAGTATCCAGTCGTAAGTATTTCCAAAAATTCAATGAATAAATTACAAACACAGTCAATTTCAAAGTACCACAACATGCATATATATGGCTTTCTGATGATGTGGGTAGCCAGAGTGAGCAGATTTCCAAATATTCTATGGTGACTAGTTGCAGGGCACTGCAATAGATTGGTAGATTGGAAAGGTGAGGATGGGATTGTTAATGTAAGTTTCTGCATATTGACTGCTGGAGGGATTGCATTGGAATTGCAGTTATGATGCATTGGCTTGGAGGCTGTCATCAAACTCTGACATTCTTCAAAACTCTACTGAACCATTAACCAGTGTCTGAAGGAGAAATTAACTGCTCACAAGAATCAATAGACCCCACCATTTCCACATCTCCAGGCCATCCAGTTGCCCAAGGAAACTCATCCAACTCTATCCCAGCAGGCCCAGCCTCTTCATGCTGACTTTCCTGAACAGGCACATCATTCTCCAAGGTCTCAGCACTAAAACCCTGGCTGAAGTCTGGGTTGCCAAATTCAGCCACTATGACATTGTGAACACTTTGTCTGGCAGCTTGGAAGGTGGAGAATGAAAGTGTAGGTAATGAGGGGCTGTGAAGTTGACTGTGTCTCTCTTGGAGAGTTAGATGGAACCGGCACATGATAATCAATGACAAGCTGTATGTGAATTGTTAGTACTATGATGTCTTTCTTCTTAACTTGATGAGACTATACCTCTTCTGTAAAGGGCCTAAGATGCCATCAAAGGTTAGCATTATATCACCAAGGAGCTGATATTAGCTATTGTGTTATTATGATCAATGCCTTACATACCCTTAACACCTATATTGAGAGAGAACATCAACTGAACTCTGAAGCTCAACAGATTTATAAGTAACCATACCTTTGCTGTGATAGTAGTAGCCAAAGTAATTGTAAGCACAAATCTGAATATTAATCAGATATACGAAATATCATAGGAATAATATTCCATACCCATATCTGACAAAGCCTTATCTGTATATTAGTGATTTACACATATAAGCAATATGTAGTATTCCCACCTTGGTAAATCACTAGACTAATGAGAGATTTCGTATCCCGAGTCTCACCTTTCTGCCAAAACTTCAAGGTTTGAATTGAGCTCAGAATGGTTACTAGCACAACTCCAGTGTCAAAAAGTATTACAGCAACATCATCAATGGTAGCCACTGTCAAAGGTATTCAGAGACAGATTAGGCAAGTCCAAGCCTCTGTATCTTACACCTGAAGAATTTTTTAGTATAAACCTAGGTAGAAAGGCCTAGTCCATACTGACAAATCCAATTTCATAACTTGTGGACCAGTGGGATTGCAAATGTCCAAAAAAGACCTGTACTATATCCAGTTAAATGAATTTATGCTATTTATACAAATCCTGTATGAGGACATACCACTTCAGTGACAATAAGACCAAGAATAAGTAGCCCAAGAACGCCCAAAATGCTTTGATTCTGAAAGGAGATAGCATAGGTGCAAGCTAGCAGAAGGCCTAGTTTGTAAATTGTGTTAATAATTCTAATTGAAAAGTATATGGGTATGATCACTCACCCTGTACTCCAATCAGAGAAGAGACCAAGAAAGCATTACTTAGGCGAACCACATTAGTGCATTTCCTTCAAACATTTGAGTCGCTATGTTGCTTCTTCATGGAATGAAAGCCATACTATATCCTCATTCAAATCAGTAGGGTTGTTACACCTGAGAACCTTGGTAATCACCTCAAGGGATATGTTAGATAGATTGGCATATATAAGAATAAGAAACAAAACCAAGGTCGGATAACGAGCGAGTATGTAGAGGATGGTGCCGATTTTGACGTTCTTGCGCCAAATGTGCCTGATTTCCGATGGCAGTGTGAGAAGAGTGTCGTATACGAGCAGTGCTGTGTAACAAGCCATGGAAATCGTGGAATTAAATAGGGGACATGTACGCATACCAAGCGCTGGGAACTGGACAGATGTGGCCGCAAAGCTAGTTCATGTAAATTCTTCTGCATCCACTGAACGCACTATGTACGTACTTGTCTGATAGTATCTGGATAATAGCCGAGGGCTCCGCCTGAGCCATGGTACAAGAAACAAAACCGGGATGCCGACGAGGGACTAAGGTTTGTGTAGCGATGTGGGGTTGAGTGGCAGACCGTGGAAGGTGTCGCTATATAAGATTTTGGCCATGGGTGATGCCAGGTCAATAGATATTCATAGCATCCTATATCAGTTCCGAAGCACGGCAAAATTACAATGGCGGAAGTGTCTGATAAACGAACATTGGATGTGAAAGAATTAAGGTTAGCAATAATACAACGTTGAAGCATCGGATATAGTTAGCACCTCGAGCGAGTATTTGAGGCTGGGCTTCTCGTCAGAAGTTGGTTATTACATCCAATTTGCATGTGCGCAATGGTCTCCAAGATCCATATAAACTTGTCATGTACGCGCACTGGGATTCATTGACGACTCCCAGTGCCGTGTCAGTGCAAAACCACATGAAAAAAAACTGCGACAAGCTCACTGGTGTATATTAAGGGGACGCTTCTCCAGTGTGTTCCCTTTGAAGAGGAAGTGAGATCAGATGATATAAGAGGTCTAGCCTGGCCAAATCAACGCCATGCATGTGGCTGTAGTTCTATATCGATGCTGGATGATCTCGGCAGAGGTATCAGCTCGTGTCAATGCTGCTGGATACTGTATGGCGCCACGCGGCCACGCATCGATTCTCATTTTGGCGGCATGTCCTGTGAGACATGAGAAGAGGTCGAATGAAGAGACCATCGAATTTCAAATGGAGCACCATCGGCGTTGTGCACTCGGGGTATCATCTGTGATGGTGATATAGAGCGGTGCCCGGTGGCCAGGGAGCTACTGAGATGATCTGCAACGTGTTTGCAGTTCTAGTTGTATGACATATTAGTATCGAGACAACGCGACCTAACAAGAATATACTGTATTGGACCTCTGGGATGCTTTTTTTTTTTTTTTTTTTTTTATGTCATTTTATTCGACCGCAGGTAAACCTATGATGGTCGCTGAGCACATTGTACCTACTAAGGGGCGGGCCTTCCTCCTCGCTCTGGGATGCTTTTGCAGTTATCCGCTGTCGTGAATCATAATGTCAGTTCCCTTGGAACACCAGTACCAAGCTAACCTGGGTGGATCCACAATCAAACAATGTAAGAAATATTACCCAGACACACTTCATCGAGTTTCACAGTATTTCTTTGCATAACGTTATCGACCGGATACTGGTGATCAAACCAAGACAGCATGTTGGCAACACCGACGCCTGTCTCTATAGCTACAACGGGTAGCATGGGCATGACACAGACACAATATATGGATGGCGCTGGTCCTTGGGGAGCTCGCTATATGACAGGACAGACCGAGATGGACTGCGGCAAACCAACGAGCACAGCACGAGAGGATGCGAGGTCACAACAATACGAGACGACAACGCAGCAGACCAACATCGACATTAAAATGGATTCAGGGTTTTTGATCCAGATTCCCCGGTCAGGATCCTGATCCTGATCCTGATGGCAGTGGGTGGTCGTCTTGTCTGGATGTCCCTCCCTTTCTACCCTGTCCGTGCGCACTCTGTTCTGTCGCTGGTTGCTGAGCTATGCGGAGCACCCTTGGTATGAGGGAGAAATGAACACTTCCCTACCCAGCCACAGACACCGCCATTCGAGGCGCCACCACTCGCTCAGCGGTCAATCCTTCTCAAACCTTCTCCACCATATATGGCGTCGCCCCTCCCCCCCTCTACACCCGCAAACGCAACGCACACTAGTCCCCTCCCTGCATCCCAGTCCATGCGCACATGCCCATACACAGCCATCCCGTATGAGCGTACGCCGTTAACTCCGAGTCTCGCCGGGTGGTATGTGTGTGTATACCGTTACGCACAGCGTACATACTACGGGGTCAGCACGAACCAGCGCTAGGGTCGATGGAGCGAAGGCAGAGAAGGATAGCGAGGAATTAAGTATTCGACGATCTGATCCAGGGTGAGCTCCAACGTCACGGCGCTTGCGGGAGGGAGTGGGGTGAGGCCATGTGGGCATTACATGTTTTCGGAGAAACGCCAAGTAGGATTCAGCAGCAGCGTGTAGGTTTGCAGAATTAAGCGATGACTGCATGCTAGTAGAGTATCTCCTCATGAGGCTTGGGCTTTTTTACGGTGTGTGATATATGGTATGGCCCATCAGGATGATGAGGTGTCCATTTCCAATGCGTACCTGTGTCCTAGAATACTGCAGTAGATCGCAGACCCTGTCAGATGTGCACGTATAGTTCATTCGGTGGTGCCCTTAGCTTCGCTACACGGCTGATGGTAGACGAGCATGTGGGCGACGTTAGTTATGAAGTGCACAGAGACTACACGAGCATTGCGGGACAAGGTATTGTTATTGGTGGATTGGATTTACTCCTCATGCAAGACATATCCATTGGACTCAGTCTGTCGGACTCGGAGGTGGGGTATGCATGTTCGACAGAGAACTGGTGCATACTCCCAACTCGACAGCCACCTGCATGACATCCGCCATGCCTTCGGCCGCTGATGCGACATAGACAATCATAATGGGATGAAGGATGAAGAGTATATCAATGGGAGGGCTGGAAGTGGACACACCTTCGATGGGATGGGCATGCTACCTCCACCATTGGCCTACAGGTGTCATGACAGGCTTGCGTCGCCTACGGCGGCCACGCATACGGAAAGCACTCGTGCCTCGTGTATAGGGCCTGACAGGGCTGTTGCGATGGTTGGATGAGGACGGGCGTGGCAACGAGCGCGGTTAACTTCAAATGACATGGCTCGTTAAGACGCACACAATCTCCTGGTGCAGCGATTGTTAGTAATCGGGACGATGATACGGCCGAGGCAGAGCCGGCACGCACTTAGCCGAGGTTCGAGATCGCTCTCGACCCCGGGTTGCTGGTGCACCGGCACCGCATCGGCACAGCAGCTCGAAGAGATTGGTAATACAATGGACATCATATTTTGTATATAAGGCAGAACGATCTACTTGAGATCGCAGTATATCAGATTATTATATCTCCTTCGTTCCACAGCGATTGTGTGAGCACTGAGTCACGGCATGCGCTAGGATGTTGACGCTCACGAGGCGCAGCCTACGTGTATTGCCATCCTCGACGCTGTTGCGGCTCGCATCAACTCTGAGAAGACGAGCTGGTTGGCGCTAAGAATACAGGTACCAGGGACAGGTCCATCGTGGCGCATGGCGGTGCACTTGTCGAGATCGATCGATATTCAGGCCCAGGCTTGGCACGCTTCTGTGGCAGCAGACCCCCAGGCGCCCACGGCAATCCCCACGCCTGCTCAGCCCCCGTTCCGCGGACAGACCGCTACTCATCGACGTGCACCCGGCCGTGCGTTCCCTCTGCCCGCACCCCTGTCTCGAGGAAGGCGCTAGCAGGGGGGGTCCGACGGCGCACGCCACGGGTGGGCATGCTGGACACACGGGGTGCTCAGATACAAGTGCAGCCTCCGACAGTGGTCAGTGTCGTGTGCAGGCTGCTATACTGAGTGGGACGTCACCGCACTGACATGCGCGCGTCATTGCCCGACTCCGCTTCCGCCCTCTTCTCTATTCCCGCCGCTATCCCACCTGCTCCCAACACTCTCCTCCTTCCTGCGCCCCGCACTCGCCGAGAGACTCGACAAGCTCTACGACGCGCCCAGACAGCAGGTGTTCAAGGATGCCACCAAAGCGTCCGAGGACTCGAACAAGATGCACAAGAAAAAAAGGAACGAGGCAGGGCTATTTCTGCCTCCTTTCGCTCGACGATCACAGGTATCAGATTGGACCTTCATCGTCGTCCACCCGCCTACCGCAAAGTGGGATCATCCGCTCAATCTCCAGCTCCAGCTCGTCCCCGCCCACCCTTCGCGTGACCGCCCGGGCACGGCTTCATGGTCGACAGCCACGTTTGGAAATCCACGGTTCTCTGCAGATCTCGCACCAGGCCACGAGGCTGCTGTGCCACGGCCACCGTCGACCCCTACCACGCACTCCGCGCGCTGCGACACCACCACCTTCTACGCGTCGTCCGTGGGCGCGTCCGGCTCTGTCACGTCCTTCGCGTCCA
The DNA here is from genome assembly GCA_015179125.1 of Gautieria morchelliformis. Lineage (NCBI taxonomy): Eukaryota > Fungi > Basidiomycota > Agaricomycetes > Gomphales > Gomphaceae > Gautieria > Gautieria morchelliformis. The sequence continues at coordinate 9,773 of WHVA01000828.1, forward strand.
CCGCATCCACCTGCCGTAGGATCATCCCCCTCTATCAGCACGCACAACGTCCGCCTCAACACCATCGTCGAGGCCGGCACCGACGCACGAGTCGCCCGCTTCCACAAGCGCGCCCTCGAAGTTGGCGGAGGTGTGGTTCAACAAGGACGACACGCCGGGCGCCCACGCGGACATCAGGATCTAACCGCTACATTTTTCTCTTGACATATTCTGCTGGGGTATCGCCTTGTATGTGACCTCGCGTCCTATGGTGACTTGTTGGCTGGCTGTCGTGTTCTATCTTCATCAGGAAAAAGGCATGGTGATACGCAGTCCTACGCAGTCCCACGTAGGCGATGTAGGACTTGTAGCCCTGTAGGACATTGCCCGTTTATGGAGCGTACCGTAGTTCGGGTGTAGTGCTGTAGGCCGGTGTAGGCCGGTGTAGCTGTCATGTAGGGCTACATAGCGCGCCCACAAGACTACATTAAGCCCTGTACCTCGATGTAACGGCGAGGTAGTTGCGCTGTAGCGCTATCCCGCGCGCCGTATTTCTTCAATCTGAGCTATTCTGGGATCAACTTCAATTGTTACATTTTTATGTTTGATTTCAGCTAGTTAGAGAGAATATATCACATATACACGCGTGTACTATTCCCGACATGGCCCATGGGCAAATAAAGGCAATTGACCCCTCGATCCCCCCCAAATTCAATCCTCGTCGGATGATTCAATGGCCTGCGCGGCCAGGGAGAACTTCGTCATGTTGAAGTTTGGCTTCGGGTCATCTTGCAAGATCGGCAGGCGAGCATGCAATCTAGAGATAGCGCCCCAGGTCAAGGTGCTTTGTGAAGGGTTAATAACACAGAGGGACATACCTGCCATTATCATGCAAATTCTCCTTTAATCGAGCGAGACTCTTTGCTGATTTCGCGCTAAAAGTTCGCCAGGCTTCCAGGCCTTTGAGATGACGAATGTATACATCATGGAACAGGGCCTCGGCAAAAGCCCCGCCTTTGACATGTCTGCCAGAGGCCCATCTACAAATCACAAATTCAACCTGAGAAATAATTAGAAAATTGTAGTTTGAATATTGGTAGTAAGATACATTACCGCTGTAAACACAAGGGCAATGCTGGCGTCGGGGATGGGATGGAAAGAAGCAGAGTATTTGATTCCATCGGCGTTCTTGGAATCGAACCATTGCTCGTTGATTATCTCCTGCAGGATTGGGTGAGCATAGATGCCTGTGGACTGCGCCACATCCTAAATATATACGTGACTTCAGCATTGTGGGCATGCCTAGGGCAAGACTGACCTGGTACACATAGCCGTCCTCTTGGAGCAGAATTTCGGCCAACTTCTTGTTGGCCTGAATTGTCATATCATCAGTACCATGGCGGAAGCCATAATAGACAGCTGCCTTCAGGGCAACTTTGTCTTTGACACGGCCACGAATAGTCGAATGACGCTCCATGATCTGGTGCGTATCAGGTGGATTGGCACCACAGGTAAAAGAATACACACACCAGTTTCTTGTGCACGTCAGTAAGTGTGAATTCCTGCCCCTTCTGTTCACAGCCATTTTTCCAGCACTCGATGGCCCATAGCTCACTTTCACTGTCGGATGGGAACGCGTTCATGGTGCAAACACGGACTTGGAACTCCGTTTGCGCCGCTTTCAAGACCATTTGCTCCAGGCCCTCGAAATCACGCGCCTTTGGTTTCCCTTTCCTGCTAGGACCCTGCTTCCCCCTCTCCTCCCAGTTGATCTCGTGCTTGGTCAGTTGCTTTGTTGTAAATGTATTGAGAGTGCGCGGCCGCTTGTTGCCTGACGGCATGGCATATTCATGCTGACGAACCCCTGGGTGGGTGGATGTTTGGGTCTCTGTGTCAGTGAGGTCATCGTACGACCGTTTGTGAGTTCGATTTGGCTAGTAGCAATGAATGTTAGACTAGCAAGCGTGCACTCAATAAAAATCACGTACATCCTCAACATTGTCCTGGTCCACCGTTGCATTGCGGGATGTTGTCTTTGGAGTTCTGTGGGGGCGTTCAGGCCCTGGAGACGAAAGTATCTGGCGGTGTTTGCCTGGCATAACCTGGGTGGTACGGGCTTGGCTCGTAATTGGTGAGCTCTGAGCAACCCCAGGCAGCCTCCGCAAGGTTTGCGAGCCTGAGGTGGAATAGGTGGCGAGGGGTGTAAACTGCTATTGATGGAAGCTGAGACTCTCTGGCACGATAAGTGGACACAAACCTCGTCTTCAATAGCGACTCGCACTTCATTGATGGAGTCTAAGAAGGGAAATATGAACGTGCACATCCAGCAAAGGAAATCGCACCTATGCTCTCCCCACCATCCTCTGGGTCTGAGGAATCTGCGTCAAGATCATCAAGGTACACCTGTATGTCCTCAGTACCAAGGCCTCCAGCTATCATGGATTCTATGGCTTTCCGCTGCGTCTGCGATTTCACTTGGGCCGCTTCCTTCGCTTCAGCTTCTTTGGCGCGTCGTTCTCGTGCTTGTTGAAGTTTCACCATTTGGAGTTCTAGGGACAGGTCAGTGCACTAGAATTAGCATAACACACCAGGCACTTGCTCCACACACATCCTTTTTCCGTCATCCTGTGAGTCACGCCTTTGGACTCGCGTCCTTTTTCCATCATCCCGTGAGTCATGCCTTTGGTGCGAGACGAGTCTGTGTGCTCAGTGATGGCAGTGGCACGGGTGCTTGTCTTTGGGGCATTATTTGTGAGGGGAGCTGCGGCCTTACCCATATTCGGCTTTCTGGGGGCTGCACTGCGTGTAGGAAGCTGTCGCAGATCGATTTCTTGAAGGGCTCGACGTTTCTGCTTCATCGTTGTGTGGAATCGAAGGCTGTGGTTTGATGCAAGTTGGCAGCAAGGTGGTGGTTTGACGCAGGTTGGCAACCGGTCACATGACTGGTGGTGACGGCGATCGTAGACCGAACGAGCTGACGTATGAAAAAAAAATTGTTATCAATATCATTGATACATCCACAGCATGCAAGAGGCAGCTCGCCGACGCCTGTTCACATGTGAGGCTTGCATGAGAACCTATGCTACACACAAAGGGCTGAACATTCATGTGTCAAAAATGCCAACATGCCGTGCTGTGTTGCGAACCCGGTTCCTTCGTCAGGCCCGTCAGGATGCCTCAGCCCCTCATGATGATCTAGAGGATGACCCACCTGCAGACTGGAATATGGCCAAGGACCCTCCAGACGACGATGTCGCAGCTTACCCGTGATTCCAATCGCGCACGGCAGGAGGACGGTGCATCCCGTGGTGACCTTCATGGAATAGATCCAGACATGCAAATTGAGGACGTACCTGAAGACGATCTCGTCCGAGAGGAGTTCCCTGGGCTTGCAGGCCAGGCAATAGGAAGCGGCCAGACAAGGTTTGAGATGATGCGTGACCAACAACGCAAGGGGCAATTAGGTGACTATGGGCCCTTCGTTGACCAAGCCGATTGGGACCTGGCAACATGGTTGATGGACAGTGGGGCTAGCCAGACTGAAATAGACAAGTTTCTGAAGCTGGATGTCGTGAGTCTCGAGACTCACCAAGGATTATGACCATGTTACTGACCGTATTCTTGGGCGGCCATCACCATACGGCTATTGCATGTCCAGACACGCACACACACGTGTCCCTCCTACGCAGGAAAACGGGAATTGCTACGGAAAATCGATGCCTTACCATCGGGACCGGAGTGGACATGTCACACGTTTGTCGTTCATGGTGACCAGCTGGATTACAATGGTGAGAAATGCACCGAGGAGCTGGACATTTGGTGCCGTGACCCGGTGGCGTGTGTCAATGAACTCCTTGCAAATCCTTTGTTCCGTGAACACATGAAGTTTGCCCCAGAGAAGCTCTTCACGGATGACAGTAAGGAGGATCAAATTATAAACGAGATGTGGACAGCACAGTGGTGGTGGGACCTGCAGGCACGTAGTATACATTGTGATGATGTCATCACTGTGCCTGCCTGACTCAGTTTCCAGAAAACGCTGCCTCCGGGGCAACAATTGCCCCAGTTATCCTGGCATCTGACAAGACCCAATTATCGCGATTTAGTGGCAATAAAGAAGCCTGGCCTGTCTACATCTCTGTTGGCAACATAGCTAAGTCTGTTTGTCGCCAAACATCAAAACACGCCATGATATTGCTTGGCTATATCCCCGTTACCAAACTCGAATGCCTCTCCGAAGCCACACGCAAAGACCGTGCATATAGGCTGTTTCACTATTGTATGTCTTACATTCTCAAACCTCTTATTGAAGCTGGTAAAGAAGGTGTATTGATGACATGTGCGGACAACCTTGTGCGACGTGTCTTTCCGATTTTGGCCACATATCTCGCCGATTACCCCGAGCAGTGCCTTGTTGCCTGCCACCAGGAGAATTCTTGTCCAATATGTGAGATTGCTCCCTCTGACCGTGGAGAACCGGTGCTTTCCCCCAGTCGTAATCCCACACGCACTCTCAAAGCCTTGAAGACCTGTAGGTCTTCTGTGCCCTCACCTGACATCCGCAGACTCTGCCTGCGAGCCGTGGACAAACCATTCTGGGAGGATCTTCCACACACGAATATTTTTCAGTGTTTTACCCCTGACCTTCTACATCAGCTTCACAAGGGGGTGTTTAAGGATCATCTGGTCAAGTGGTGCATCCAGCTTGCTGGTGCTGAGGAAGTGGATCGACGATTTCAAGCCTTGCCCGATCATCCAGGTCTACGATACTTCAAAAAAGGCATTTCGACCATTTCACAATGGACTGGCCGTGAACACAAAGAGATGGAGCGTGTCTTTGCCAGCCTGATCTATGGTGCCGTGCCCCCACGTGTCACTGCAGTGGCCAGAGCCGTCATTGACTTCATTTATTATGCATCTTTTGCCTCCCATTCTACTGAAACATTACGACGATTGCAGGATGCACTCGACACCTTTCATCAGAACAAGCAAGTCTTCATTGACCATCACATTCGCACTCACTTCCGAATACCCAAAATCCACATGATGGAGCATTATGTGGCTCTCATCTGTTCCAAAGGCTCTGCTGACGGCTTCAATACCGAACTATCAGAGCGCCTGCATATAGACTGTGCCAAGGAGGGCTACCATGCTAGCAACAAAAAGAATTACACACAGCAGATGATCAAGTATCTCACCCGCCATGAAGCCATTGATTCTTTCAAGAGCTTCGTTGCCTGGACAACAGATCATCGTACTGACACATCTACATACTCAGACTCAGACTCGCAAATGTCCGATGATATTAGTGACAGTGAATCTGACAGGCCTGCCGACATTGCAATTCCCCTGTTATCATCACATTCCACCAAGTGGCAACTTGCCAAGGAGCCTCCATATCCTCCCGTGTCCCTGCAATTTCTCAAGGATAAGCATGGTGCTGTGGATATCGTCCCAGCTCTCACAACGTACCTGGCAACCAAAGTGCCTGGTAGCCGAGTGACCCCATCCAACTACGACCTCGTCGATGTCTATGCCAAGATATCAAGGTTCCTCCTCTCCCCTCAACGACTCACCGATGAGACACAAAAGGATAGCGTCCGCGCCACTCCTTTTCGGCACGAACGCAAGCAAGTCATCCCGCAGCACTTTGACACTGCCCTTGTGCATGACGACCTGGAAGCCGAAGACGTAGGTCTAAAAGGTGAGTCAACATGCGATCCGCAGTATGCTACAAAACTCACACACACTCAAGGCTATCGCGTCGCCCGTGTCCGAGTCATTTTCAGGCTCCCAGATTGGTTCCATTGAGATCATACATTGGCATATATTGAATGGTTCAGACAAATTGGAGAGCCTAACGAACCGCTGCGCATGTCACTGGTATCATACGCGACACGAGAAGGATGTCACCATGCGGCCATAGTTCCCATTCATTCGATCCTGCGCAGTTGCCATTTGACACCGAAATTCGGTCGTCAGCGCAATGCAACCTGGACAGTGGAAAACGTACTGGATAAATGCTCGGACTTTTTTCTGAACTCTCATCTTAGTATATACATGTTCCAGATGTGCGACGGCGATTTTGTATTAGAGGACAATACCTGATTCGTTGTAACAAAAGAATGCGCAAGAGGATGGCGCTGCTGACCTGTTAAAAAAAACTTAGGAAGTGACGAGATCCGTGGAGAAGGGGACGAGGTGGGCATGGGTGTGGCAGTCTGGGCCAGTGTGATGCTAAATGCGAAGTGATCAAGCTGCGATCATCATGATTAGGTTATCAAACGACTGAACTAAATATGTTTACCAGGGTGGTATGTACGGCGGGCCTCTCATATCCATCGCCAACCTGCGACACGTACACGACGAAGAAGCCTTCCGGAAACTTCCATGTTGTAGTGTCAAGGATGATCTGGCGGTTGCGTAAAGCTTCGGCGAGAGCGAGTTGAGCAGCTCGACTGGCACGCTCCAAATTGGAAATGACGACGACTTGAGGTAGATATGCAAGCCGAGTGTCGACAGTATGCAGTTCTGTTCGGGGCCGTGGAAGGCGAGAAGCACTTGGAGGTGGCACAGTACTGTCTGACCCTTCTGTAAAGTGGGTGGAGGGTGGTGGTAGGCTGGTGCAAGATGGTCTTCGTTTAGACGAAGACGAACCACTGGAAGGGGATACGAAGAGGGATTCCATGAATTCTCCTAGGGGTTGAGGGGAGCGAACGTTAATGCGCTTGGCTTGCACTCCAAATAATGTGGAGAGAACCTGCCAGTGCGCAACATGGGCGTGAAGATACTTGACCTACCCGTACGATGAGAAAAGTAGATGGGCACCTGGCGCTCATACGGCAGAGAAGGACAAACGCGAAGTCATATACGAGTCACTAGTAGTGGCCACATGTGATCCAGCCGCGTAGACTACGTTGATCCGGCATAAGTACGTCGGCCTATGGAGGTTACGGAGGCATCTGCGATATACGTCAGCCTACGCAGGCTACATAGGCAGGCCCGAGTTACGTGGACAGCAGTAGCGCCTGTCGGCCGTTGTATTTTTGGGCTCGGCTACCAGGTTTTTGGCGTTTTCCTGATGTTCATCTCGGTCTGTCTTATCATATATCACCTACAATACCATGGCCCAGTAAGAACGATGTCCGTACATGCCTACGCGTCCTGTGTGAGGCGTGTATCAAGCAGTGCGGTGCACTCGTGTGGTCTAACACTGAGCTTCCCAAGAAAAACCGGCTGCTGTTCATATTTCCTCAAAGAAACAAAAAACAAAAACAAGAACCAGTGTACCAACACCAGGTTTTCAGTTCTGGGACTTCGCGGTTATGGGCATCATGCGCTTCCTACAGCGCCAAGTTGCTCAGCATTCCGCGTGCTGCGAGATAGTGTGCGGCGATCACTGACTTGCACTCTAAACTCTCCCCTGCATGTAGAACCGGGTGATTGTTCCAAGCCACACCCCTTCTCCCCCAATTCAATGCTCATCCTAAACGTATACTCCCCGCATTCCAGCTCTTACTTGCCTTATCTACACCTTGCACATGCACCCTCCCCCCAACCGTCCCCTCCGCTGGTAGATACACCGGAAACATGATTATGAGTTCATGTCCGCAGGAGGGAGAGGGCTGTGGGAGATATGAAGCCTGGGAGGGTGTGTTGTGTGAGGGGAGGTGAAGCAAGGATGTTCAATGGAGTGGGGGTAAAATGTATGGTCTTGAGAGATAGGGTGGTGGATGGTGTGACAAGATGGATGGGATAACATGTACGTACCATGCAATGACAATGTCAGGGTTTGTCCACATCCATGCCCGTGTCTGTGTCATGCTGCTCATTGTAACTATTGAGTTGGGCGGGGCAGGTGGGCATGTTGGTCTTACTTTGGAGGGGTGCGAGTGGCCCATGCACGATGATACCTCTCCGCTCAGAATTATCAGAATCTGATGTATAAGTATTTCCATACATTACAAGCACAGTCAAATTCAACGTATCTCTGCATATATGTATGGTTTTTTATGATATGGATGGCCAGAGTGAGTAGATAGCCAAATATTTTATGGCAACCAATTGCAGAGCATTGCAATAGCTTGGTAGATTGGAAAGATGGGAATGGGATGGTTAATGTAAATCTCTGCATCCTGACTGGTGGGGGGCTTGTATTGGAATTGCAGTTATGATGCATTAGAATGGATGCTGCCATCCAACTGTGTTGTTCTGCCAGACTCTACCAAACAATCAACTAGTTCCTGAAGGAGAAAATAACTGCTCACTGGAGACAATAGGCCCTGCCATTTCTACATCTCCAGGACATCCAGTCGCCCAAGGAAACTCATCCAACTCTATCCCAGCAGGCCCAGCCTCTCCATGCTGGCTTTCCTGAACAGCCACATTGTCCTCTGAGGTCTGAGCACTAAAAGCTGGCTCAAATCTGGGTTCCCAAATTCAGCCACTATGGCATCATGAACACTTTGCCTGGTGGCTTGGAAGGTGGAGAATGAAAGCTAGGTAATGAGGGGCTGTGAAGTTGACTGTGTCTCTCTTGGAGAGTTAGATGGAACCGGCAGATAATAATCACTGATAAGCTGTATGTGCACTGTTAGTTCTATCATGTCTTCCTTAAATTGGTGAGCAATACATGTTCTGAAAAGGAGTTAAGATACTAGAAATGCTCGCCTTTATATCACGAAGGAGCTGTATTAGCCATTTTGTTATTATGATCAACATCTTACATACCCTGAACACCTAAATTGAGAGAAAGCACCAAGTAAGCTCTAAAGCCCCACAGGTTTATAAGTAACCATACCTTGCGTGCGACAGTATTAGCCAAGGTAATTGTAAGCACAAATCTGGATATGAATCAGATATATGAAATATCATAGGAACAATATTCCATACCCATATCTGACAAAGCCTTACCTGTAGATTAGTGATATATCCACACATGTAAGCACTATGTTGTATACTCACCTTGGTAAATCACTAGACTAATGAGAGATTTCTTATCCTGGATTTCACCTTTCCACCAAAGTTTCAAGGTATCAATTGAGTTCAGGATGGTTACTAGCACAACTCCAGTGTCAAAAAGGATCACAATAACATCACTGATGGTAGCCACTGTCAAAGGTATTCAGAGACAGATTAGGCAAGTCCAGGCCTCTATATCTTACCCCTGGATAATATTTTAGTATAAATCTAGGTAGAAAGTCCTAGTCCATACTGACAAATTGATTGCATTAAGTTGTGAATCAGTGGAATTGCAGTTGTTCAAAACAGACATATACTATATCCAGTGAAGTGAATATATGTTATTTATGTAAAGTCTGGACAGGCACATACCACTTGAACGATAATAGCACCAAGAATAAGCAACCCAAGAACAGCCATAACTCTTTTATTCTGAAAGGATATGGCATAGGTGCGAGCTAGCAGAAGGCCTAGGCAGGTAAATGGTGTGAATAATTTTAACTCAAAGATATATGGGTATTATCACTCACCCTGTACTCCAATCAGAGCAGGGATATTTAAGCCCACATAGACGAAATATATTATTACATTTCCTTTAAATATATGAGCCTTAGGTTGCTTCTTCATAAGGAATAAAAGTCATACTAGATCCTCGTTCAAATCAGTCAGGTTGTTACACACGAGAACCTTGGTAATACCTCAAGGATATGTTAGATAACTGAGAATATGGCACGAAAAGGAAGCCAAGCTCAGGTAACGAGCGAGCAAATAGAGAATGGTGCAATTTGATGTTCTTGACCAAATGTGCTGCTCTCAGATGGCAAATGAGAAGCGTGTCGTATATGAGCTTGCTGTGAACTAGGTATTTAAATTGTGGATTAGACACATAGACGCATACTAGCCTGCGAAAGTGCGACACAAGCTGTCATATGTCTGATTCATTAATCCAGATGCTATAGACTGGTACGATCCCTGTTAGCAACTAGGGGGCTATGGCAGGGAAGGTTCGGTAGAGTTCTTAGAAAGCTAGAATCAAATGTACTCTCTCAGTGAATTTATTGTCACTGATGTATTAATACAATACCTAGAATCAAATGTACTACATGATTTTCAGTCAACATGTTATGAAATATAAAAGATACTACTCGCCTCTCTCAGTGAATTTATTGTCACTGAGAGAGGAGTAATCCTGTCTCAGAAGGCATATACTTGCACCCGGCCCTTTAGCGCCCAAGGGCTCGCGCGTCGAAGTCATTTCAAACTCCGCTGGGTGCAGCCGCCTGTGAAAATAGAATAACAGAGTGGAATGGAGAGATAGGGAGTGACTGGAAAATTTCGAAAATAAGCAGGAAGTGGATGCATGGTACAAGAACAGTATGAGAAAAATTGAAACACCACACAATAAATTGAATATATTATGCTTGATTTTGGTGCAGGAGCATAAATGCACCCAACACGCCCCCTCAAGCTTAATATATTCCGATTTTCTCATTGAGGATTCTCACTCTAGGACTAGGAAGTCCTTTAGTGAGAAGATCGGCTAGCATGTGTTCCGTTGGTAGGTACACAAGCTTAATTCTTCATCTTCGACTATATCTCGGATGAAATATAATCTAATGTCGAAATGCTTGTCCTCGTGTGTTGTTGAGTGCCATAGACAATGGCAATGGCTGATTGATTGTCTGAATAAAGTTTGATGGGACAATTCAGCGGTTGGAACACTTCAGAAATAAAGTGGCGCATCCATAAGGCTTCTTTGCTCGCATGAGTCAGGGCAACAAATTCGGCTTCAGTTGATGATAGGGCTACTATGGATTGTTTTTGACAACTCCATGATACTGTCCCTCCATCAATCTGAAAAATATAAGCCGAGTATGAGTGCCTGTGCTCTTGAGAAGCCCAATCCGCATCTGAATACCCAATGAGGCCGTCTCGATTCTTCCCAAGTGTCAATTTGTAGTCCATCGTGCCTTTTAGATATTTAAAGACACGTTTGACTGCATGCCAATGTGTTGGACCTGGGTTTTCGAGGAATTGAGAAAGTAATGACACTGCGAATGCAATGTCCGGTCGAGTGGCTACTGCTGCCCACATCAATGATCCTATCGCTTGTCTGTATGGAATTCTTGACATCTTCTGTTTGTCTTCATCTGTGGAAGGGCATTGGTCCTGGATAATTTAACGGCTGGGTCGAGAGGCGTGGAAAATGTTTTGGCATCATCCAGATTGAATTTTTTGATGATTTTTTGGATGTATGCGGCTTGTGATATTGCAATCGATTTGTTATTCCAATCTCTTTCGATTTTGAGGTTCAAAAGCCAGTGAATCTCGCCTAGATCTTTCATACTGAAATCTGGGCAAGGTCATGCTTTACCCCATCGAGGATTGGTTGACTCTCAGCTGTGATAGTGAGGTCGTCCACCGCCGTTGCAATAATCGCATGCCCTCTCGGTCCACGTCTGCAAAATACAGCTCCATCCGAAGCTGATTTAGTGAATCCTAACTTGAGAAATTCACCACTCAGACGTTTGTACCATTCCCTTCCAGACTGTTTGAGGCCGTAAAGTGCTTTCTTCAGCAGGAGGACATCATCTTTGTCTCCGGTCTCATATCCATACGGCTGTCTCATGTAAATAGGTTCTGGCAGTGTAGCATTCAAATACGCACTGTCCACATCCATTTGGTGAATAGGCCAATTGTTCCTGGCAGCAATGGCACATATAATCCGTAAGGAAGTCATCCGAGCAACAGGTGCATAGGTTTCATTGTAGTCGACTCCAAAACTTTGTGTAAAGCCTTGGGCGACCATCCTCGATCTAGGTGTAATGGGTTCACCTTCTGGATTGCGTTTCCAGAGGAATACCCATCTATTTCCGACAATATTTGCCCCAGGAGGTGGTTTAACCACTTCCCATACACCTTTGTCGAGTAGCACCTTATACTCTTTATCCATCGATGCTTTCCACATAGGATCATTTAAGGCTTCATCTGCATTGCTAGGCTCGGTCTGATTCAAATCCGGCAGCACATTATCTTTGTTTTGATCGGAGGTCGAAAGTGTACTGATGGCAAGGTTATAATCACTGATGCCGTCAGTGACAGAGGATAAATCTTGTTCGAATAATTTGTCTTGATGGTCCTCAATGTCCTCGTAAGCTAGTGTAGTGATATCTGCACCAGCATGTCTCTTAGTTTGAGATCTTGTTACGGACCACTTGGGGCCGGCTGCACCTGCTGCTGACGGATCCTTTCGCTTCTCCTTGTTGGAGCAGCTTCTTTAGGTCTGACATCAACAGTCTGACTGGGTTGCAGCTCTTTCAGACGTTCCTCTGGTTCATCATCATCAATTTCCTCGATCTTTGCCTCTTCGCTGACTAAGCGGCTAGGCATAGGTGCTGGCGCCGAGATGGCCTGTATCATTTTTCTGGACGTAGGTAGCTGTGACTCTTCAATAGAAATGATTGGAGCTTTGCCCCCCTTCATCTCTGAGTCAAATATAACATTCCGCTCGACAGAAACCTTCTGAGAGTCAGGCCAGTAGATGCAGTGACCATGGCTCTGTCCAGAGATTCCTATCCACCGAGCTCTTTTGGCACGGGCTGCTAGTTTGTTTCCCTCTTTGACTTTAACGTAGACTTCAATTCCCCACACGTGTATGTCCTTCAGGTTCGGTTTCTCGTGATGGATCATTTCAAAAGGGGTTTTGTCTGGCAAAGCTCTTGTGTGTGTCCGATTCCTAAGATAGTTGGCATGCAAAATTGCATGCCCCCATAGAGTCTTAGGAAGACTTGATTCCAATAGCATGGCACGAGCTCTTTCAACTAGAGTTCGGTTTAAACGTTCAGCAACACCATTTGACTCTGGGGTGTCGTGTACGGTTAACCGATGCTTCGTGCCTTGCTTGGCTAAATGCTGTTCAAATTCTGAGCTTGTGTATTCGCCCCCTCTGTCGGAAACAAGTGCTTTGATGTGCACGTTCCTCTGTCGAAGCATCAAGGCCTCGTAGAGTTTGTATTTTGAAAATGCTTCCGATTTGTTTGCCATCAAATAGATAACCGATTCCTTGAGTAGTCGTCAATGAAAGACACATAATAGGATTTCTTGTCAATTGTGGAGTGTCTCGCTGGTCCCCAGACATCAGAATAAATTCTGTCACCGAATTTTGATGATCGGCTTCTGGGTTCCTGAGGAAGTGATTTACGTGCAATCTTGCCTGAATGCACGCATCGCAAACAACCTTGTCACCTTTTGAGCTCAATTCAATGCCTAATATCATGCCACGGTTGAGCAAATGCTGTAGGGACTTTTGTGAAATGTGCCCCATTTTTTGATGTATTCCATGGCTGATGCGCATAATGCGCTTCGGCACTTGTGTGTTGTAAATCAAATCGATATAAGCCATTCAGCTTCGGTGCTTGCATCAATATCCTGCCTTTACGATTGGATATTGTGCATTTCTGATCAGCTATTTGTGTGTTATAGCCTGCATCATCGCACCGGCCGATCGAGATGAGGGTAACAGCCATTTTTGGCGCGTAGAACGTATCCTTCAATGTAATGTTCACAGTCTTATCTCCAACCTTGTTAGATAGCACGAGTGAGCCTGAACCGAAGGCATCAAAAGTGCCTTTGTTGGCTGCACGAATTGTGCGCGGCTGTGAGAATGGACTGTAATCCCTCAATAAATTCTTGTGAGGGGTCATATGTGCGGTCGTTCCAGTGTCGAGGATAACAACAGTGTCCAGAGATAAACTACTCAAATTAGAGCAGTCGAAGTTGGCGAAAGCGGCTGGACTGCCACTCTCCTCCTCCTCAGAGGACACTTCTTCGGCAACATTCGCCTTGGCTTTGCCCTTCTTCTTTTTGGCTTTCGCTTTCTTTTCTGACGTGGCCCCTGGCCTTCTTTACCACCTCCTTTAGCCCAGCAACTCTCTATAGCATGTCCAGGCTTGTGGCAATTAGTGCATGTAGACACCTTCGGGTCTTTCCGGCCCTTCTGCCCTTTCGTAGATGAACCAATAAATGCCTGCTCTTCTTGTGAAATTGAGGTCTTTCTCCTGTCGTATTGAGCCTTTAGTACTCTGATATATCATCAGGCACTAAGGGCATTCCACATTCTTCGAGCGACGTGGTAAGGGCATTCATAACTGCCTCATAGGAGGGTGGAAGTGATGCAAGGATAATGTCGGTGAACTCTCCTTCAGAAATTCTGGCTCCCATCTCATTGAGACGAGCATAGAGGTCTTGGGCCTTGTCCAAGTGATCTCTCAAGTCTCCATCCTCAGGACACCTCATACTGCGAAGCTGTCTCTGTAGGTTGGTGAGGACCATCTTGGGCTTTTTGGTCATCTCATTGATCAATGCATCCCAGACTTCTTTTGCTGTATGTCTCTTCTGTAGCATCAGGGCTAGTGACTCTGACACTGAGACGATTATTTGGGTTTTTGCCTGTCCTTCTCTGGCAAGATATTTCTCCAGCTTCTCCTCAGCCTTCTCTATCTGAGTTTCCTCAGCTTCTGTGAGAATATGGCCTGGGGGCATGACTGGAGGATCAGGAGGTCGAATGGCTCTCCCTTATATATGCCTGAGTAGATTTTTGGACTCAAAATAACTTGTGAGAGTAGCTCGCCACAGAGGCCAATTACTTCCATCTGTTGCAAGCTTCTCCACACCCAAAAGCTTCTGCGAAGTGTCTGCGGGGCCCATAACCCTTGTTAGCAACTAGGGGCTATGGCAGGGAAGGTTCGGTAGAGTTCTTAGAAAGCTAGAATCAAATATACTCTCTCAGTGAATTTATTGTCACTGATGTATTAATACAATACCTAGAATCAAATATACTACATGATTTTCAGTCAACATGCTATGTAAATATGAAGAATACTACTCGCCTCTCTCAGTGAATTTATTGTCACTGAGAGAGGAGTGTAATCCTGTCTCAGAAGGCATATACTTGCACCCGGCCCTTTAGCGCCCAAGGGCTCGCGCGTCGAAGTCATTTCAAACTCCGCTGGGTGCAGCCGCCTGTGAAAGTAGAAATAACAAAATGAAATGGAGAGATAGAGAGTGACTAGAAATTTTCGAAAATAAGCAGAGAAATGGATGCATGGTACAAGAACAGTATGAGAAAATATTGAAACACCACACAATAAATTGAATATATTATGCTTGATTTTGGTGCAGGAGCATAAATGCACCCAACAGTATGAGAACTCACCAGTGATGCCTAAGTCCTCTGCTGGTCGAAGATAGAAATCTCCAAGAGAACTCTGAAGACGATGATCACAGCGAGGTCAAATTTGCACAAGATGAACGATGTATGATAATTGAACTGGGGAATATACATGCGAATGTAAACTACTTATATCGAATGCTCGTAAGGTATCAGCGAATAGGAAAGATGGCGTTGTGAGTCAGGGTTGGATAGGGGTGTGCAGTCATGATACAACATAGATGAAATAAACATACAATAGAATGAGAGAAGAGGGAGAACATGAAATGACGGAGGGTGAAGGTGGCGAAGACACCTATGTATGAAATCATGTCTTGGGGCCCGCATATACCCTGCCCTGCACAGGGTCTTCATCTACTGGGTTAATCCCACATGACCCACGGGTAGGACGTCCCGCGAACACACCCTGCTCATATGAACACCAAAAGGGGGTTGGATCGAGAAGCTGATGGAGTTACTGACGAGCCATTCTGCCAGATCGGGTGTCATGATTCATTTATTCTGCGAATTATCCCTCATGTTACGTATCGAGATTTCCGCTAAGTCGGTACTGGAAAGGACGGCGGCTTCAACTTATAGGTTGCGCCCCGGATGAACTATCGTCCTAAGTATTTCGGAATTGAGTCGGAAGTCGGAAAGTACTGAGCCAAAGGTTTGGTCGGAACTTGGGTTGGAACTGAGGTGGAAGACGGAAGACGGAAGGTGGAGATGGACTGAGATCTTGCTAGACTCACTGTGCTAAGAACAGCAGATGGAGCGAAGGAAATCAAGTATCAAAGGTGATTATCTGATTGCAGCATAACAGACATACATGAGGGGGTTTTTATACAAAGCGCAGAACAACAAGTAATGGTATGGTACTAAGCAAATTCTGGAGGAAGCGGAAGTCGAGAAGACAATGTGTGGGAACTAACTATTGGGAACAATGGGACTACAGGGGGGTTCAGGGTAAGGTAGAACAATGGCAAAGAACAAGGGGTAAGTACAATAGGCATTGGAAGAAACGGAATTATGGAAATGGTATCTTGCTGTGCTCAGGGTCGAGTATGGGGGCCGGTATCTGGAGGTGGTCAGGGGTACTGAAAGAACAAGGGAGGAGGGTTGCGGATATTGCGGATGTCGTGGATGTCGAAATAGAGTCGGAGGTGGCGCGGAGGATGTGCGGAGGTGGCGGAGATGGTTGATCAGAATAGTTGTAACACCTCAGCACAAGGGGAATGACTTCCCCAACCAGCGAATGACTTCCTGAACCAGCGAATATCTTGCCAAAATATTCATCACCATACTGCTTTCGCATTCGCTATTCGCATCATTCCTGCCAGCACGCCAGACCCACATGCTCAGGATGCATTCGGATAGTGTCAGTTGCAGCCTCCATGCAGGTTGGACTCAATGGGACTCGCACCACTGCAGCGCAGGATGAATTAGCTTCGCTGAAGTTTTCACTACACAGTTGTCATGACACATTCATTTCTTGTACCCAGCTATCCCTGTTGTCCCTTTCACCACTCTTCCATGTTCGCGTGTCTTCGCTCCATTCACTCCTTGCCCCACTCACTATTCACCACATTTGCCAACTGGCCATTCGCTACTTGCATCATTCGCCAGTAGCTGTCAGGGGACACCCTGTTTTCCATTTCCAGTTCCGACACCACACCCAGTTCCGACTCCATTTCCGACTCCGCTTCCGGTTCCGATTCCATCTCCGCATCCGCTTTCGGGAACAATTCCGCTTCTGGGAGAACTTCCACCAGTTCCGTTCGCCTTGCCAGTTCCACTCCAATTTCCGACTTCCGCCCCGGAACAGTGTCGGAAATCAAGCGACTCGCATAATAGGTGGCATCAAGGGTCGATCAAGGGTCAGGGGGATGCAGGGTTGATGGCGGGTGCCAAGTGTTGTCCCTGGCTGCGCAGCGTAGTATAATACGGGCTCGCTGACATTGGGGGTCCTTAGACTTTTCTCTTTGGATTTCCCCTTGTCAGGTGAGAACCCCCTCTCTTGTATGCTCTGTTCATTTATACATACTTTGGATTTCCCCTTGTCAGTTGTGTGGTAGTGTGATCTCCACGACTAGCCAGGGTTGCCCTTACAGCAGAAAAGTCTCTCCCCTAGAGGACCGGCGGTCGTACTGCGCGTTGCATTCGCCATAGGTGCGTTCGGAATCGGAGACAGCGACTCGGAGATCGCAACCTCTTCCGCACATACAGCGTACGACAGCCCCTCTTCTTACGTCGAGCTCCCAACCCCGGAAATCCCGTCCCATATTTCTCCTTCCAACATGGATCCGGACGATCGTCTTCGGAATATGGAAGAGGAATTGACGCGGAACCGGATGAAGACCGACGCGATTGAAACAGCCTTACAAGCGATTTTGGCTAAGTTAGATATTCCACAAGGTGGTGGAAATGAAATGCTGGATGATCCGGATTTCGGAAAAGCGGAACTAGCGGAAAAGAGGATGTCCGCGAAGTTAGCAAAGGTCAAACCCGCAACTCCGGCGGACTTTGACGGAGATCGGGAGAAGGGACGCGCATTCTTCAACACATGCAGCATCTACTTCGCAATTGTCGGAGACCTCTTTCCGAACGACCAGGCTCGGATTCACTGGACGTTGTCCTTTTTCAAATCGGACCGCGCAGCCCGTTTTGCACACAAGGTGATCCGACATGAAGCAAAGGGCAAGGGGAACTACTTCCGGGACTGGGACGCGTTCGAGAAAACATTTTCCGACCAGTTCTGCCCGAAAAACAAGCAGCTCACAGCCCTTACAAAGCTCGAGGGGACGAGCTGGTACCAGGCCAAAGATCCGGTCGATGACTACATCGATCGCTTCCAGGAGCTCATCGACCTTGCGGAATATGACGACGACAAGACGATCGTCATCAAATTCCGACGAGGACTTGATCCGACGCTCCAGAACCAAGTTGCGCTGCTTGGGGATGGAGCTCCGGATTTTGATGACCCGGAAGGGTGGTACCAAGCTGCGCAGAAGGTTTCTCGGAACAGGGAGGCAAATGAGGCCTTTGTGGAGACGAGCCGGAACATGACACGCAGTTCCACTCGTCCTACTCCACCTGTGCCAAAACCCGGAAGCGCATTCATTCCCACACGGAAATTATTTCCGATGCTTGCTCCGCCTGCTCCTATTAGGAACCATAGCCCTCCTCCCTCGAAGAGTGGCCCTGCCCCGATGGATGTTGACCGCATGCGCGGAAAAGGCCACGGAACTATCACCTGCTTCCGCTGCCGACAACCAGGCCACTACGCTCGCGAGTGCCCCCAAGCCTTTGATATCCGGCTTATGACCACAGAGGAGAAACTCGAGATCCTTCCAGAGTTCCTCGCGCTTGCAGACATAAATGGAGTGCCCACTGCGGAAGTGCTTTCCGAAAATGCGGAACATGGTCTACCGGAAGCGGAAGATGCATCGGATTTTGTGACACGCAGCGGGTGAGATGTGTGCCCCTGCTGCCTGTACATAACCGGTTTGCCTGTCTTGAAGTAGAGAATGAAAAGCCCCCACTCCCCTCACTTCGTACAGACCCACCGGATAAAGTCACACAAAAACCAAATCTGACACCCCATCCATCCCGCATCCGCCCTTGGGAGAGACGCCTTCCGAAGCGCTATGTTGTTGCTGCCACCCTGGCCCCAAGTCACTAGTCATTAAGGTGGAGATCCAGACGACAGATACGGCGGAAGTCAAATCCGGACCCGCCCTTGTCGATTGCGGGGCCACTGGTCAGTTTATGGACCGGACTATGTGGAACGGAACCGACTGACCACGCGGAAGTTGCAACGTGCAATCCCGGTGTTCAATGTGGATGGAAGCCCCAATGAGGCAGGGTCCATCACGGAGATAGTAGACACAATTCTCCGCTACGATGGACACTCGGAACGCACTTCCTTTGCAGTCACCAGCCTGGGGAAGCAGGACATCATCCTCGGGTTTACCTGGCTTCAGGAGCACAACCCGGAGATCAATTGGCAGACTCGGAAGGTAGTGATGAGTCGATGTCCAGCCAAGTGTCACATGTGCAGGTCGGAACTGCGGAAGGAGCGCCAGGAGCAGCGGAAGACTGAACGGCTCATACAGACATGTCGTTCTGGCCCCCATCCACTGCTTGCAGAAGAAGACTCGGAAGCGGAATTTGAATCGGATTCCACTTCCGATTCCGATTCTGATTCCGATCCCGACGTCATCCGACTCGACCCGGAAGACATCCTGGCGGAAGGGGAGCGCTTGCTGTACGTAAACCTTCCGCCGGAGGCGGAACACATCCGCGCCACCGGAAATATTTCGCAACGCCTTGCTGAAGCCTCCAAGAGGCATGATAGAGTAGAGGCGGAAATTCCGGAGTACCTGCGAGAGTTCGAGGACGTCTTTTCCAAGGAGTCGTTTGATACCCTGCCTCCACGGAAGCTGTGGGACCACGCCATCGAGTTGGAGCCTGGGTCAAAGCCCACCAACTGCAAGGTCTACCCGCTGTCACCCAAGGAGCAGGTAGAGCTCGATGCGTTCCTTGCGGAAAACCTCCGTACAGGGAGGATCCTCCCTCCAAGTCACCCATGGCATCTCCGGTGTTCTTCATCAAGAAGAAGGATGGCTCGCTCAGACTTGTGCAGGACTACCGGGCCTTGAATGCGATCACGATCAAGAACCGGTACCCCATTCCACTCATTTCCGAACTGATCACACAACTCCGCGGGGCGAGGTACTTCACTAAGCTGGATGTCCGCTGGGGCTTCAACAATGTCCGGATCCGGGAGGGAGACGAGTGGAAGGCCGCATTCCGCACCAATCGAGGACTCTTTGAGCCACAGGTCATGTTCTTTGGCCTCACCAACAGTCCCGCCACATTCCAGACGATGATGAATGACATTTTCCGTGACATGATAGCAGAAGGGGTTGTCTGCGTCTACCTCGATGACATCCTCATTTTCACGAAAACAATGTCCGAACATCGGGAAGTCGTGCGGAGAGTGCTGGAACGGCTCCGGGAGTACAACCTGTGTCTCAAGCCGGAAAAGTGCGAATTTGAGCGGACGCGGATAGAGTATCTTGGGGTGATTGTGTCGGAAGGAAAGGTGGAAATGGACCCAGTCAAAGTTTCCGGTGTATCGGATTGGCCCGTGCCGCGAAACAAGAAGGAGGTCCAGTCCTTCATTGGGTTTGTCAATTTCTACCGGCGGTTCATCAAGGACTTCTCCTGCCACGCCCGTGCCCTCTTCGACCTCACCAAGAAGGAGGTTGGATGGCGGTGGGGAGAGCCGGAACAGACTTCCTTTGACAAACTCAAGGAGCTGATCACTTCCGCCCCGGTCCTGATCTTTCCCGACGACTCTCGCCCTTATCGAGTCGAGGCGGATTCTTCCGACGCAGCTACCGGAGCGGTCTTGTCACAGCAGTCATCGGAAGATGGTGGGGGGTGGCATCCGATTGCCTTCTTCTCTAAGAGCCTTAGTCCGGTCGAGCGGAACTATGAGATCCATGACAAGGAGATGCTGGCATCATCCGAGCGCTGGAGGAGTGGCGACACTTCCTCGAGGGTGCTCTATGCCCTTTTGAGATCTGGACAGACCACAAGAACCTCGAGTATTTCCGCACGGCTAAGAAGCTGAACCGACGACAAGCACGGTGGTCCCTACACCTGTCCCCGGTTTGACTTCATGCTCCACCACCGCCCGGCCGCACCATGGGCAAGCCCGATGCCCTATCCCGCCGCGCGGATCACGGAAGCGGAAGTGGAGACAAGCGGATATGACACTGCTCCGCCCAAGTCTCTTTGCAATCCGTGCCCTAGAAGGAGTAATGCAGTTGGGGCGGAAGCGGAAATGCTCCGGGTATCCGGAGGCAGTACCGGAATGGAGAGAAGGAGGAGTCGGTGGTGAAGGCAGTGGAGGAACTCGGAAAGGGCACTCAGGTCTGTACGGGCAGCGGAATGGTCGGAACGTGAGGACTGCTCCACTTCAGAGGCAAGGTCTATGTTCCAGGTGGGGCGACCTCGCGCCGCATTGTCCCAGCACCATGACACAGGGTCGCTGGGCATGCTGGCAGGTGGAAGACCTGGAGTTAGTGGCTCGGAATTACTGGTGGCCTCAGATGTCCCGCTACATCGGACAGTACGTGAAGA